>ML835461.1:34024-48302 GCA_009831015.1 Picea engelmannii | reverse complement strand
CTGGGCATGGAGAATCAATATTCAAGACTAACATAGTATAGATGAAATACTTCTAGATGCATTGAATGTAGCATTTGTTTGTTAGTCTATCGAGGTAGATAGATCTTCTTTGAAACATACCTGAAAATCAAAACAAAATCAATTCATCCAATATTTGGAGTTTGTTTTTTGATATTGTATGAAATTATACCTATGTTCCTTCAACACATGCAAGTTATAAAACACAAAGGTATGTAATCCTTCAAAAATCTAAAACAATTTAGTGTAACAAATTAAAAATATTAGATCAATTACATTTTTCAGAATAAATCCCGAGAACTTCTTTCATTCCAAGATTAGGTCCCTACAACTTCAAATGCATAAATATTTTTAGTGTAATAGAATACACAACATGCATTCAATGAAATTTTGGAGAATTAAATCCTATAATTCCTTGAATTCAAAGGATGTTTAAAAGGTATAACTCTTTACTTCATTTTATCCATTTTTTTTATTAATGAGAATCACTGCAACTAATTCCCCACAACCAATTAGTTCCATTATCTCATACTACTCCATTTTCTAGCGCATTTTTTCTTGGAGCTATATTTTCACTCTCCATGCTCATGAATATTTCCTTAATATTTGACATATAATCTTCCTTTCTCTTACTCTTAGCAATGCTTTATTTAAAAATAGTGAATAATTATCCACAACTATTGAAAGTTACCAACAATTTAGAAATTGTGTAAACTATAGAGGCTTGACCTTCTATCCCATTCCTCACCAACTTAAATAACATTCATAATGATGTGATGGAGGATAACATTGGGTTGTGGGTGTAGTAAATTAAACTCACAAATGGGTGATCTAGAACCTAAAGGGACTTGGTGAGACTTATGGCATTAATTCTTTTATTAAAGAGATCCATATACAAATACAATCAAAGATGACCTTTGGTTTCATCTTCCCACAAGTCTGATGGTTGTTCCTATTCACCCGACTCTTCATATTTCTCCTAAATTAAATATTTACAATATACCACAATCCCAAGGATTAGGGATCTAACATCCCCCCTTAATCCGAAGAGGTGTTTATAATTCCAAGCATCTTTCTAAACTTTTCAAACCTTTCTCCTCTAGGCCCTTTGGTGAAGATTTCTACAATTTGATCGCTTGTGGAACAATGGTCTTGGCCTCTACGTGATGTTGAAACAAATGGTACTTTGTGTTGACATGGTTTTTTAAATCATGGAACCAAGGATTCTTGGTCAACTTGTTTGCATAAGTATTGTCAATCAAAAGTGAAGTAACATTTACCTATTTCTCTTGCAAGTCCTCCAGTATCTTCCTAAGACACACAATTTTCTTTGTTTCCTCTACAACAATCACATATTCTTCCTCTGTAGTAGAATCTATTGGAATAGAATGTTTGCATGATCTCCAAGAGATAGTTGTTTATCCAAGACTCATGAGGTATCCTAAAGTAGATACTATGTTCTCCTTATCCCTATCAAAGTTTGAATATGTTTTTCTCCATCGGAGTAGAGAGAGGATTGCAATCAACCATGCCAAATTTGTTAAAAAACTCTCTAATATATTTCTTTTGGGACCATAATTTGGATTCTGAGTTACTGCAATACCCAAGTAGTAGTGAAGATATCCCATGTCTATCATCTCAAAAACCTTCTTTAATTATTTCTTTATGGATAAAATATATGCTTCATTATTCCCTATTATGAAAAGATCGATTCCATACACCACAATATATTCAATAGTTTTTCCAACTTTCTTGAAAAACAAAGTTGCATCATCAATATTAAAATGCTTGAAATTGATCTTCAAAATATGCTCAATTAGTTTTTCATACCATACGCGAGGTGTTTGATTTAGGCCATACATAAACTTGGTGAGCTTGCATACCTTATTTTCTTGACCATTCACAACAAATCCTTCTGGTTGAGACATGTAGACTTTCTCTTTCAAATATCCATTTAGGAAAGTTTTCTTCACATCCATGTGATGAATCTTTGATGCAGGAGCATCGTCAGAAAGTACACGTATCAGGACAACTCAGTGCTTGAGAGCCAATCTGAAGTCTTGAATGCTTTCCAGTACTGTAAATCTTTTGAACCGATAGAAAACAAAAGAGGAAAGATCACACACATGGAGACAAAATGAGCACGTGTGACTTGGGAGCTTAACCCTAGTCTCAATGTAACCACAATTAGATAGCAGTTAGTTTGTTTCTTTTGCATAAAGAGAGATTTTGTACACCCAAAAGAGGGGTTACGATAATTATGAGCAAGTAGGAATATTAGAGAAGTAGTTGTTGCTTTGATTTTAGCTATAACCATTTTCTTGATTTTGAATGAAGATAACAAAGAAAAATTGATCCAATGTATGGTGTGAATAGTGTTTGCAATTTCTCTGTTGTTGTCTTAATCTTTTCAAGAATGAATGAATCTTGATACGAGTGTATGTAGATTTAAAATGCTTGCATAAGAATTTAAATCACTTTTCTTCATGAGCCAATGCAAGGTGTGCACACAGTCCGGAAGGAGTGCATTGATAGGGTCTATTTCGACTCGTAAAGCTCAAAATAAATAGCGTAAGACTTTCTTTGTAGGAAGTGTAAAGCGACTGGCGCAAGGAGTGCACTGTCGTTGCAAGAACTCGAATCTTGTGTAAAGATTTGTTGCAAAGAGTGCACAAACCTGGGATTAGACGAAGAGTTGAAGTGACTCCATAAAGAAGTCGAAGGACGAGAGTAGAATAATGCCAAGAAGGTGAGAAATGATTCTTTTCAAGAACCTTTGGATCTAAGTTTGATGAATTTCTTAGAAAAGAAAGAAGTGCTTGGGATATCGAAATATTTGGAGAGATCAAGCTTAGGAGGAGTAACACTTTCCAAGAAGCGCAAACGAGATCCAAGAAATGGATTCGCATGAAGGATAAAGGTAAAAGCCTTTAAATCCTTTCAAAAATATTCTAAGTCTAAAGAAAGATTTAGCTCAGAGGGAAGATCTGGACCATTCAATCAACGTCCAGACAATGAGGAGCAAGTGCAGAGGAGGAAAGATCTCAACCGTTCAATCTGAGTGCAAACGGATCGTAGTCGTCTGATCAAGGTAAAGTGCACTAACCTTAAAGATTTGAACGTAGATAGGATGAACAAGGTCACAAAATTCCAAAATCATCGGAACCATCCATCACGACAGGACACTTGGCGAGAGATCAACATTTGGCTGACTCGCAGAGGGGAAAGGTCAAAGAGCAGCGTTGTGAGGATTCGCGAAGCGCGAACTCATGAAAATATCACAGCCATTGATCGTTCCAAAATCATCGAGACCGTTTGTTGTCAAGGAGGACACATGTCGAGAGATCATCATTTCGCTGACTCATGACTCAAAGGAGTCGAAGGTTGAGTTGCGAGAACTCGTGAAATGTAAAATCGTGACATGATCTGAGCCGTTGAACAAAGGGGAGATCTGGACTGTTGATCCAACGCCATCGCAATTTCGACTATCGAGAGAACGGAGGCAAGGAGACTCCAAAGTTGTGAAATCGGAAAAATATCACAACCATTGATTGAAGGAGGGATTTTAACTGTAGATCTGGTTTTATCAGGACTTCACAACTGGGGAAATCAGATGTAATATTTCTGGGAACTCGCGAAACCCAAAACCACGAAGATTTGATCTGAGTCGTCGGTTCGAGAAGAGATCTGGACTGTTGAGCGTTTAGGGAGACGATTCGTGAAGTGTGAACTCACGAGACACAAAATCACGAAGTGCGAAATCGTGAAGTGCTCAAAATGTTGACCCATGTTCATAGCGAAGGGTCACATTAGTGAAGGGGAATAGAGGGGCTAGCATGTGCTAGGCTCCTGTCAGGATTTCAGAAATCGGGAGAGTCCAAGTGACTCGCATGCAAAGGATTGATACGTGAAGTCATGACGCGCCTTTCGATTAGGTGACTGGTCACAACCTTGGCCACATAAAGGGATCGGCTTAACTAGGAGATTTAGCATCTAAACACGCTGAAGCTTAAAGGCATTAAGGAGAAAGTCGAGGGTTCCATATAACTTGTGCTTTAAGGGAAAGAGGGTCTGTTAAGTGGATTTGAGGTTCTTGAGGGCCAAAGAGTGAATCAGACTCACTTTCTTGATCGATTCTAGATCAGGAGGTTGCGTAGTCCTTAGGAGAGAAGGGGGGTCTGCATCAAGTGGTATTAGAGCTGATTTTTGTCTGTAGATTTCAGGCGAAGGAGAAAAACAACTCGAAGTTGTACTTTGTGTGTAAGAGACAGTCAACACAATGCTACCAAGGAGACGAGGGGAGCCACCTTTAGCCAATCACATTGTAGAAAGAGAGATGCGATAAATTCGTGCAAGGTTGGAAGCGATGGAAGCAACACAGAGAAGAGAACTTGATGCTGGAGATGTCAGCGATGTAGAGAGTGAAGATGTAGAAGTCGAAGAAGCTGCATGAGACAAAGTTGTCGAAGAACACTTGCTAAGAGTAGTTATTAGATTGTGAGCTAGAGACAATATAGAGGTCCCAATGTATGACGGCAATTTGGATGCTAAAGAGATGATGGATTGGATAAGGTCCATGGAAAAATATTTTGATTATAAAGATGTTGATGGGGAGAAAAGGGTGAGACATGTTGTCACTAGGCTTAAAGGACATGCAACACTGTGGTGGGATGAACTGTAGGCTGAGAGGAGAAGTAGAGGCAAACAAAAGATAAATAATTGGGACAGAATGGTAGCCAAGCTGAAGGCTAAATTCATGCCCAAATATTATCAGATCAATCTGTTCAAGAAGCTGCAGAACCTGAGACAAAAGGGTATGAAAGTCAAAGAATACATAGAGGATTTCTATAAGATGAACATTAGAGTTCGACAAAGAGAGTGACACGGAGAAAAAATTGCCAGGTCTATGAATGGCCTGAGGTATGAAATCTAGGATGAGCTCAGCATGATGTCGATAAGGACAATGGAGGATGTTTATCATTTTGTGCTGAAGGAAAAAGAGAAGTTGGCTAGAAAACAAAGCCAATGAAGTAGAGGTAAAATCTCAGCCCCGAACAGAGGAAAGGGAGTTTCGCATGACAAGGCACATAATTCCAAAGATGAGGTTGTAACTCCACACAGTCATTCAGAAAGAGGAGGAAGTTCCTAAGGAAGACATGGTGGTGGAAGAAACTCTTCTAGAGGAAGAGGCAGAGGAGGAATAAGATGTTATTCCCGTGGAAAGACATGGCACATGTCTTGGGAATTCCCCGAGAAAAAGAAAGAAGGAGGAGAAGCTCACATTTCAAAAGCACAAAGAGGGAATGTTGAAGCAGAGGGAGAAGAGGATGGAACATCCCTGATGATGAGGAAGGTTCTCTTAAAACCAAAGGCATAAGTTAAAAAGTGAGTACAAAGGAACAATCTAATCAGGACAACTTGCAAGACTAAAGACAAAGTATGCAAGGTGATAATTGACAATGGGAGCACTGATAACTTAGTATCCATGGAGATGGTGAAGAAATTAGAGCTAGAGACAATTGCACACTCAGAGCCATATAAAGTCTCATGGTTGCAGAAAGGACACCGGGTAATGGTTACTAAACAATTCTTGGTTGAATTTAAGATAGGAGGATATAGAGATGAAATTGTGGGTGATGTAATTTCCATGGATGTATGCCATATCTTGTTGGGAAGACCATAGTAGTTTGATAGGAATTTCATTCATGATGGGAGGAAGAATACATACACCTTGGAGAAGAATGGTAGAACACACATGTTGTTGCCAATAGAGGAGAAGAAAGTGAAAGGGGAAGCCAACACAAGCATACTTCTCATGAGTGGGAAGGAAATCCTGAAAGAAGTAAAAAAAGAACAGGAGATGCAGTTTGTTGTGGTGAGGAAACCTAGAGTTATCCTTACAAGTACTTCAATAGATGATTTTCCTGAAGAAGTTCAGGAATTATTGGATAATTTTGTTGACATAGTGGTGGATAAGCTGACTAACTCATTGCCACCCATCAGAAGTATCAGTCATCATATCGATTTGATACCAAGAACAAGTATGCCAAACAAAGCAACTTACAGACTGACACCTCGAGAGAATGAGGAGGTAAAGAACCAAGTCTAGGAATTGTTAGACAAGGGTTTGGTCAGAGAGAGCTTGAGTCCATGCGCAGTGCCAACTGTTTTGAGTCCAAAGAAAGATGGAGGATGGAGAATGTGTACAAACTCAAGAGCCATCAATAAGATCACTATCAGGTATAGATTCCCTTTGCCAAGAATAGATGATTTGATGGACTGTTTAAGTGGCGAAAATTTCTTTTCTAAGATAGATTTGAAAAGTGGATATCACCAGATCAGAATGAGGGAAGGTGATGAGTGGAAGACAACCTTTAAGAAAAATGAATGTTTGTATGAGTGGCTTGTTATGCCATTTGTCTTAACCAATGCCTTGAGTAATTTTATGAGGTTGATGAATGAAATACTAAAATATTTCATTGGCAAGTTCGTGGTTGTGTATACAGATGATATATTGATCTTTAGCAAGACTAAAGAGGAGAATTTGAGGCACCTGACATTAGTGATGAGGAGACTACAACAGGAGAAGCTGTTTATAAACCTGAAGAAGTTCTCTTTTATGAAGACAAAACTCATTTAATTGGGTTTTGTGATCTCTTCAAACGAACTAAATATGGATCCAGAGAAGGTGAAAGCAATCAAAGAATGACCGTCACTGAGGAGCATGTTTGAGGTAAGAAGCTTCCATGGATTGGCGAGTTTCTATAGGAAGTTCATTAGAGATTTCAGTGGAATTTTTGCACCAATGTATGGAATGCAACCCAAGGGAGTATCTTAGTTGAGAGACTTGGAACAGAGTGAGATCAGAAGCATTGGAGTAGAACATTTTTCTACAGAAATGCAGAAGCTCCATAGCCATATCAGGTGGCAGTTGCAGAATTCTAGCCAAGAGTACAAACGCAGAGCTGATCAACATCACAGAGAACTTCAATTTGAAATAGGAGATCATGTTCTAGCACATCTTAGGAGGGAAAGGTTCCCTAGGGGGACATATAACAAGCTAAAGATGAAGAAGATAGGACCATGTAAGATCTTGAAGAAGTTTGATGCCAACGCCTATGAGATTGAGCTTCCAGATGATGTGGACATATCACCCATATTCAACGTCTCAGACCTGTATCCTTACAGGAAGGATGAAATAGAGGAATCAACATATCAAGGAAAGATTTAGTGGGAGAAACAAATGCCTATAGTAGAAAAACCACAGATGGAAAAGATCGTTGATCAGAGGATTAGTAAGAAGACCAAGAGGAAGACCTATTTTGAATATTTGGTCAAGTGGAAGGGACACCCAATAGAATATTCCAGTTGGGAAAGTGAAGTTGATATCCATAAGCATGGAAAGTCGGTACAGGAGCTCAGGGACAAGAGTCCATGAATTTTTGTCCAAGGGGAGTATGATGCAGGAGCATTGTCAACAAGTACACGTGGTAGGACAATTCAGTGCCTGAGAGCCAATTTGGAGTCTTGAATGCTATCCATTATTGCAAATATTTTGAAGCGATAGAAAACAAAAGAGGAAAGATCACATGCGTGGAGACAAAATGAGCACGCGTGACTTGGGAGCTTAACCCTAGTCTCAATGTAACCACAATTAGATAGAAATTAGTTTGTTTCTTTTGTATAAAGAGAGATTTTGTATGCCCAAAAGAGGGGTTACAAGAATTATGAGCAAGAAGGAATCTCAGAGAAGTAGTTGTTGCTTTGATTTTGGCTTTAACCATTTTCTTGATTTTGAATGAAGATAACAGTGAAAAATTGATCCAATGTATGGTGTGAATAGTGTTTGAAATTTCTCTGTTGTTGTCTTAATCTTTTCAAGAATGAATGAATCTTGCTACGAGTGTATGCAGCTTTGAAATTATTGCATAAGAATTTAAATCGCTTTTCTTCGTGAGCCGGTGCAAGGTGTGCACACAGTCTACAAGGAGTGCATTGACAAGGTCTGTTTCAACTCGTAAAGATCAGAAGAAATAACGTAAGAGTTTTTTGCAGGAAGTGTAAAGCGATTTCCACAAGCAGTGCACAGTCGTTGCAAGAAATCAAATCTTGTGTAAAGATCTATTGCAAAGAGTGCACAGACCTGGGATTCAACGAAGAGTTGAAGTGACTCCATAAAGAAGTCGAAGGATAGGAGTGGAAGAATGCCAGGAAGGTGAGAAAGGATTCTTTTCAAGAACCTTTGGATCTGATTTTGACGAATTTCCTAGAAAATCAAGAAGTGCTTGGGAGATCGAAATCTTTGGAGAGATAAATCTTAGGAGGAGTAGCACTTTCCAAGAAGCACAAACGAGATCCAAGAAATGGACTCACAGGAAGGATAAAGGTCAAAGCCTTTAAATCCTTTCGAAAATATTCTAAGTTTGAAGAAAGCTTTAGCTTAGAGGGAAGATCTGGACCATCTGATTAGCATCCAGACAACGAGGAGAAAGTGCAGAGGAGGAAAGATCCAAACCGTTCGATCTGATCACAAACAAATCATAGCCTTCTGATCAAGGTAAAGTTCACTAACCTTAAAGATTTGAACATACATAGGAGGAGCAAGGTCACAAAATTCTGAAATCATTGGAACCGTCCATCATGACAGGACACATGACGAGATATCAACATTTCGCTGACTCGTTGAGTGGAAAGATCAAAGAGCAGAGTTGTGAGGATTTGCGAAGTGTGAACTCATGAAAATATCACAACCATTGATCGTTCCTAAATCATCGAGACCGTCTCTTGTCAAGGAGGACACATGGTGAGAGATCAACATTTCACTGACTTGTGACTCGAAGGAGCAAAGGTTGAGTGGTGAGAACTCGCGAAACATGAAATCACGACATGATCTGAGCCGTTGATCAAAGGGGAGATCTGGATCGTTGATCCAACACCATCACAATTTCAGCTATCGAGAGATCAAAGGCAAGGAGACACCAAAGTCACGAAAATATCACAACCATTGATCGAAGGAGGGATTTGAACCGTAGATCTGGTTTTTTTGGGACTTTGCAACTCGGGAAATCAGAGTTAAGAGTTCTGGGAACTTGCGAAACCCAAAACCGTGAAGATTTGATCTGAGCCGTCAGTTCGAGAAGAGATCTGGACCATTGAGTGTCTAGGGAGATGATTCGTGAAGTGTGAAATCACGAGATGCGAAATCATGAAGTGCTCGAAATATTGGCCCATAGTCATAGCGAAGGGTCACATCGGTGAAGGGGAATAGAGGGGATAGCATGTGCTAGGCTCTTATTGGGATTTCAGAAGTCGGGAGAGTCAGAGTGACTCACATGCAAAGGCCTGATAAGCGAAGTTG
Source organism: Picea engelmannii (assembly GCA_009831015.1). Classification (NCBI taxonomy): domain Eukaryota; kingdom Viridiplantae; phylum Streptophyta; class Pinopsida; order Pinales; family Pinaceae; genus Picea; species Picea engelmannii. Next base: position 38,926 of record ML835461.1, on the reverse strand, counting down.
CGACGTGCCTTTCGATTAGGTGACTGGTCACATCCTTGGCCACATAAAGGGAGGGGCTTAACCAAGAGAGTTAGCATCTAAACATGATGAAGATTAAAGGCATTAAGGAGAAATTCGTAGGTTCCATATAACCTATACTTTAAGGGAAAGAGGTCCTGTTAAGTGGTTTTGAGGTTCTTGAGGGCCAAAGAGTCAACCAGACTTAGTTTCTTGATCGATCCTAGACCGGGAGGTCATGCAGTCCTTAGGAGAGAAGGGGGGTATGCATCAATATTCCACCTATTATATGCTTCCAAAGCCAACAATGCATAAATGGTATCCCATTTTGTTGCGGGGTAAAAATTCTCCTCATAGTATATGCCTTATTTTTGTGCATATCCTTTCACCACAAGCCTTGCCTTATGATTTCCAAGTGATCCATCGGATTTGTACTTGATCTTGTAGACCCACCTACAACCGATTGGTTTGGTTCCAAATAGAGGATCCACCAAATTCCATCTCTCATTATTTATGAGAGCATCATATTCCTTCTGCATAGATTCTATCCACTCACCATTAGAAACAACTTATTCAAAGGAAGTTGGTTCAAAGTTAGTAGATAAATTCAACTCACAATGATATGAAAAACCCATATCCTTTTCATCACATGAATTGAATCATCTACATCACCTCCATCATCTTCTCTGGTTGAAATTTTGGTTCTTGTATTTCCAACATCATTGAGACAAACACTTTCAAGTGTCTTTATGAGCCACTTTGGACATTTATGTCATGGTATAGGTTGCTCAACTGATTAATATGGTGTTGCATTCCCATCAAGGTTCAAACTTTCAATCCTCTCGATAACATCATCCAATTGAAATTCATGTTTTGATGAAGTGGTTGGTATTCTACATGAGTGGGAGATGACACTTCAAAAGGAGATTCCAAAGATTTATCCAAGATAGGGACCCCACCTTCAAAATGTGGAATCTCATCATCAAACTCATGATATGTCTTTACATGAGTGAATTTATCAAGATGATTATGTTCCTACTCAACAATCTTGTCATTCTTGGTGGATTCAAGAAAAATCACATCTTTGGAAATAATGAATTTCTTGTTTACCTCATTGTGAACATGATATGCCTTGGTGGTATTTGAGTAACCCAAGAAGATGCACTTTCGACTCATTACACCAAGTTTGTTTCTTTTCTCCCTGGGAATTAAGGCATAACATGTGGAACCAAAAAACCTGAGATGTCTCACCAATGGAATGTAGCCATACCACATTTCATAAGAAGTCTTGTTCCTAAGAGAATGGGATGGAATTTTGTTTTTGACATATACTACACATAGAACTACATCATCCAAAAACATCAACTTCACATTCTTGAAAAATTGCATTGAACATACCATATTCAAGAGTGTCTTGTTCATTATTTCTGCTACACCATTCTACTAAGGATTGCATGGAATACTGGTTTGATGCTTGAAGATAGATTTCAAACTCATTGGAATTATATTCCTCTCCATTATCAGTACAAAGAGTGTTAATATGAAATTGAGCTTCATTTTCAATCCATAGATGAAAGTTTTTAAATGTTTCAAATGCTTGAGATTTATGTTTCAACAAATAAACCCAACGCATCCTTGTGTAGTCATCAGTAAAATTCATGATATATTTATTGATAAAGGAAAATACAATAGTTATGGGGCCACACAAATCAGAGTGTATCAACTCTATATTTCTACGTGCTCTTGAAGAGGAATCATGAAAATGATGCTTGTTGTGTTTACCAAGGCTACATGCCTCACATTGCTTCAAGTTTCTTGGAATGGTAGGAAAACCAGAGACACAATTTTTATTCAAAACATGAATACTATCATAATTGATGTGCCCAAATATAGCATGCCATAATAGACTTGATGACAAAGCATCTTAATCATGGTGAGAGAGGTATGTAAAATTCTGTCCCCATGTAGATGTCCCTTTCAGCTTCAATGGTTCCTTATCCTCCTATCCTGACCATGCTATTGTAAGACCTCCTTAATTCAACTTTTTCATCAAACATGTGAATAAAATGAACTTTCTATGGAATGTGCACAAGATATAGAAAGTTCCTTCGCAATTTAGGAAGATAAAGAACATCATGCAAAATAAAGTTAGGGAATCCATGCAATTTGAGCAAGATGGTGCCAACTCCCATAGGTTCGAGACTCGATCCATTTGCAAAGTTTACTACACCATCTACATTGTCATTCAATTATTTAAATAAGTATTTCTGAAAATTCACATGGCAAGTGTTATAGGTGTCAAACAACCAAACATCTCTCCCAAAAGTAAATGAAGTTTTGAACAATTCTTCATTTACCCTAGTATTGCAATGAGAAATAATATAATGGATTGGTTTGGGAGCTTTACCTTTTTATTTCTTTTTTTATTGCTTGTCTTTGATATTATCCCATGGAATCCTACACGTATTTAATTCATGCTCATTCTTGCCAGAACAAAGTGAAGATCATATCTCTCACCTTGATTATGCCCTCTAAAATGCTTATTTTCACTACCTTCTCTTCTAGAGAATGGTGATTCCTTTTTTCAGAAAGGCATATATTCTCTCTAGAACCATATCCTACTCTTTCCCCTCTTTGCAAATCCCTTAACTTCTTCTTTAGTGATACATTCTTATAAGAAAACTTTTGAAATTTATCTACTGTAAGATTTAGTTTATTTTAAGTGCCATGTTACAGTAGAGAACTCCTCCCACTCAATTTGTTTCTTCATTTGAGAGAAATTATCTAACTCTTGATTAGATTTTTTATGCTTTTTTTGTTTCAATTTCTCTCCATCATGCACCCATAATTCACAGGGTACTCCACCATGGCCTGGCATGAGATGAGTTTTTGTGGGGATGTGAACACTTAGCGTACAAGTTGATGGAAACTCCAATGATCTTGAGGCAACGGTCTTGAAAAATTATTGTTCTATATTCCAACGGTCCAAATACCAATGGTTGTGTTTGCTAAAGGTAGAGAGGAATTCCAACAGTCTTCTCTTAACTAGGAGATACAAAGCTAAGGTAGCACACATATATAGAATACTAAAGATAGAAGAGAAATATATATTGGCATGCAGAGCCCATAGATCATATTTCTTTCAAATGGTCCAGAGAAAATTGTGTTGATGGATGAACCATGTTGCCCGGGTTCGAATTCGAGCATGATCCCAACGTTTGTTGAATCTCCCAAAAGTCATTATAAGAAAAAAATGGATATTTTGGGCAAACTTACAGAAATTTGTTTTAATTCTCTTGAATTAACCTGATGTATTTCACTATCTTTCACACGTTTGATTGGAAATCGACTTTCTCTGGTTCAATTTCTCCCACTCGGGTGACCAACTATGATTCAAATAGAACTGGATCATAAGTAGGCTATCAAACTCAATCTCCATCTGGGACTAGAATATATGTATTTAATAATATTTTTTATATACTTTCACTTCATACTATTTTTCTTTATTTATTTCTCAATGTTGACTCTGCAACCAACAAAACATAAACTAATATACATGGTTCACCCAAACGTTGGGCTACATCCACCAAGCAGAGGTATCGATTTTCTTATTATTCATAGCATGAAGAGTTACATCAGCTCACCCTCTCATCTCCCTCAGCCTCTACGGGAATACACAAATTTATAGCAATTTACACAAGAAACTAATTTATTGAATGCGCTCCTATCCTTGGTTTAATTTAGTTACAACCAATGATGAATAATAGGATCTAAAATCCATTCTTTAGAATTCGTTTTCACCAAATTCCAACAATCTCCACCTTGACAACAATTAACCTGATACCTTTCTCCCTTTTGTTCATCACCTTTTCTGCAAGCCAAGAGAAGCCAAGCACCATCGTAGCTTCTCTAAAAGTAGTGGTTTTGTGAACATGTCTGTGCAGTTCTCTTTTGTATGAACATTTTCAAGAGAAACTCCACCTTCATCGATGACCTGTCTTACAAAATGGTACTTAATAGGAATATGTTTAGTTTTACTGTGGTAGGTTGGATTCTTGGCCAAGTGAATAACACTTTGAATATCAAAAAGTAGCTTTACTTTTTCCTGCATCCTTCCAAACTCACCAAACAAATCTTTTAACCAAATCGCCTATTTGCAAGCATGTGAAGCATCTATGTATTCTGCTTCTGCAGTGGATAAAACAACAATGCTTTGTATCTTTGACATCCAACTAATAGCTCCACCTGCAAGAGTAAAGACATATCCTGAAGTTGACCTCATTTTTTCCAAATCACCTACAAATCAGAATCAACATATCCATAGACTAACTCACAACCACCGTTATAGGTGATACAATAATCACTTCTGCCCCTCAGATACCAAAGCACCCATTTCACTGTTGACCAGTGCTCTTTACTTGGATTTTCCATATATCTGCTGAAAACCCCAATTGCATGTGAAATGTCTGGTCTTATACTAACCATCTCATACATTAAACTTCCTACTGCATTAGCATACAATATTCGCGACATATGTTCCTTTTCTTCTTTTGTACTAGGACATAAACTTGAAGAAATCATAAAATGGGAAGCGAAAGGTATGGAAACTAGTTTCACACTGTTCATACCAAACCTCATAAGTATTTTCTCGACATACTTCTGTTGTGACAACCAAAGATTACCATTTCTTCTATCTCTGAATATCTCCATGCCCAAAATATTCTTTGCTACTCCTAGATCTTTCATATCAAACGTCCTAGCCATTTGAGCCTTTAACTTGTTGATCTCAGTTATGATTTTGCTTGCTAAAAGCATATCATCAACATACAATATTAAGATAATGAATATGCCATTATTCAATTTCTTAAAGTAAACACAATGATCATGGTCACTCCTTGTATAATT
>ML835461.1:0-33181 GCA_009831015.1 Picea engelmannii | reverse complement strand
GATTTTCTGGACATCTCATCACTCGGTGCTGCCTATCGATATGCTGTTAAAATCGAGCAGAAATTTAAGCACCAGAACAAACGGGAGTTTGGGTCTGCAAATCCACAACAACCAAAGTATGACAAAGACAACCCTAACAAACAATCTCCCGAAAACCAATCCAAGCCACAAGAAAAGAAGGGTCATGGGAAGACAAAGAAGGACACTGGAAAATGGTGCGATTTCCACAAAATCCCCTGGAACAACACCGACGAATGTCTCTCAAAACAGTCATTGGTGGATGAGATCAAAGACAAGGAGCCGAACCCTGATTTCGAATCTGATTTTGAAAATACTGGTAAAAGACAGATCATCGATGCAGACCCCACTGCTATTGTCACGACTGCAGCAATTCAACCAGAAGAACCAACATATCCAGAAGAGGGGGAGCGCCTTTTTCATTCACAGATGTGGGTGAAGGGGATCGCGCTGCATTTTATTGTTGATAGAGGAAGCCAGAAGAACCTCATCTCAGCAGGGGTCATCAAACAGTTGGGATTATCGACAACACCACACCCGCAACCATACAGAATTGGGTGGCTTCACCAAGGACAAGATCTTCGTGTCAGCCAGTAGTGTCGATTGTCATACGGCATCCAACCCTTCAAGGATGAGGTATTATGTGATGTTTCCCCACTGGATGTCTGTGATGTTCTCTTGGGCCAGCCATATATGTGGAAACGCCATGCTATCTATGAGTCTCGACCCCGTAGTGTCATTATTACTCTGGGGGTTCATCTCTACAGGATACCAAAGGTAGTTCCAACTACTGCCCCACCTAAACAGTGCCGTAAGGTAGTATCTCATACTACAAAATTCATCTTCTCCACAATCTGTTCAAAGGGTGAACATAAGGATACTGCAACCACCACAGCTTCGGCCAAAGAACCTTCTATCCAATAGAAGCAGGTTGACAAGGTTGCAACAAAGAACGAAGATTCCTTCTGCACACAGTCATCTAAAATAGCCAGACTGGTTAAAAAGGTCCAAACCTTCCAGCCACAGGTTCATGACAGATTTCCACAAACTATGCAGCGTGACTTCTCCAGCAAGACAAGCAGCTCACCAAGATGCAGATTCAACAAATGTTTTTCCCTCTCCCCCAGGAAATCAACGCAATGGAGACCATTGCTTCCTAAGGAGGGAGGATTGATCCAGGTGGATATCGGTGGCCACCCACCTTTTCCAAATGGCTCAAAACAATCTTCTGGCCATTTTGGCAATTTACTATTTTTAGCAGGTTTTAACTTCCGGGGCCATTTTGAGGGTCCAAATGAAGGTTTTTCTAGATAGAGGTTCTCAATGATAGCCAAAGGAATAATTGAGCCACCAAAATGAATCTCCTCGACAATACCTTTCCAACGAGCTATCACACGCCTAAAATGGAGATCGTATGCAAAAGTTACGACCTTGGGAAGTTGATGTACTCACTTACCCAAACGGGGCCCACATGACTTTTGGCGCTTCATCTCCTAGGGTTAGGTTTTTGGATGTCTAGACTTTTGGTATTCCCATTTATTGTAAAAGGGCCTTCAGAGCCTCATTGTAATCATCTTCTTGCGAATGCGAGTAGCCGTCACATCTCTTCTCAGAGATAAGCTGCCACCATTCTAGCGAGTCTTTCACTCTGTATTTTTACAGTCTCTGTACATTTCTCTGATTAATAGAAACCATGTATTACTGTATATCTATGTTTATGGTTGCATCTCTGATACATTTCTATTATATTATTGAATATCTGCAATATCTCTGTGCATTTCTTTATTATATCTCTGCTCTCATTTCGTGTCGAAAATAATCCGGATCAAAATTTCTTGTTGCGATTCTGAACAAAGCCTTCAGGGTTTTCCATGTAAATCTCCTCATCCAAATTTCCATGTAAGAAATCAGTATTAACATATTGATGCTCCAACTCCAAATCAAGTAATGCAACCAATGCTAACATACTTCGAATTGAAACGATTTTAACCACTGGTGAAAAAATCTCATGAAAGTCAATACCTTCTTTCTGAGAATATCTTTTTGCAACCAGCCTTGCTTTGTACCTTGCTACCTTATCATCAACACCCTTCTTCAGCTTGTAGACCCACTTGCAACCTACAGTTTTCCTGTCTCTTGGAAGTTCTACCAGGTCCCATGTATCATTCTTCACTAACTCATTCATTTCATCAATCATTGCTACTTTCCATTTTTCACTGTTAGAACCCTCCACAACTTCCTGATAACATGAAGGTTCATCATCATTAGTACTTAAAGAAACTGATGAAACAAAATCATCATACCTTCTTGGAGGAAATTTGACCCGTGTAGACCTCCTAAGGGAAGTTTGTGGCTCATCCACAATATGTTGATTGGCATCATCATCCATATTTTCCTTTACAAGGACCTCTTCATGAAATTCTTTAGAAACTTGTTCATGTTCACTTTCATTTGTAGTTGAACGAGTTTCAAACTGAATATGTTGATATTTTAGTACTTCTACCTGTTTCATTTGAACATTTACATATAATTTGATGATATATGATTCATCAAATATTGCATCTCTGTTAATGGCGATCTTATGGGAAGTAGGATCCCATAACCTGTACCCCTTAATACCATCACCATATCCAACAAAGATAAGCCTTTTTGATTTTGGATCTAATTTAGAACGTTGATGTTTTAGAATTAGAGCATAGGCTTCACAACCAAAAAATCTAAGATTAGGATAATTACAAGGGTGACCTTTCCATACCTCTTTAGGAATATTGCATTCTATTGCTGTTGATGGTGATCGATTCACCAGATAACAAGCTATAGTTACTGCTTCTGCCCACAGTTCCTGTTGCAAGTTGTTTTACTAAGCATACTCCTTGCTCTCTCTAGAAGAGTCATGTCCATGCGTTGAACAACTCCATTTTGCTAAGGAGTATAGGTAGTGGTCTTATGCCTATCAATCCCAAACTCCTTGCAATAGTTCTCAAATTCCATTGATGTAAATTCACCACCATTATCATTTCTTAAACATTTAATGGACCTACCAATGCTCTTTTCCACTAAAGCTCTAAACTGCTTGAAAATAATAAACACTTCAACCTTTATTTTCAACATATAGATCCGCACCTTCCTAGAGAAATCATCTATAAAAGTAAAAAAATATGATGATCCTCCATACGAAATAGTAGGGGATGGTCCCCAAACATCAGAATGGATATAATCAAGGATTCCTTCACTGGTGTGTCTTCTGGTTTTAAATTTCTGCCTATTCTGTTTTCCATAAATACAGTGCTTGTAGAAATCTAACTTTAAAGAATTTATAATAGGAAGCAACTTGTGATCAGACAATACCTTCAATACTCTTTTGCTCATATGGCCCAACCGTTGATGCCACAGTCGAACAAAATCACTGTCATTCCTGAATACAACTGTTGCATGATCTAACTCGGTTCTTCCTTCTAACAGAAACATGTTTCCAACCTTCTTCGTCTTCATGACCAGTAGGATTCCTTTTTATACCTTCATAAATCCACCTTGAACAATACTTTTATATCCTCTAGTATCTAAGATTCCCAAAGATATTAGGTTCTTCCTTAGCTCAGGTACATGTCTCACATCAGTTAGTATCTTAACAGATCCATCAAACATCTTAATTCGAATATTACCAATTCCCACAATTTTACATGATATATCATTTCCCATGTAAACAATTCCATCATCTATAGACTGGTAAGTAATAAACCATTGTTTATGAAGACACATGTGATTTGAAGCACCAGAATCTAATAGCCATTGTTGATCATATCGTGAAACAACACTAATTGATAAAACTTCATCATCCATACCTGAACCTATTTCAATTGCATTTGCTTCATTCGTCTCTTTTGGAGGGTCTTCTTTAGAGGCTTGTTGTCTCTTCCAACAATCCTTCTTCAGGTGTCCAAATTTTTCAAAAAATCAACACTTAAGTTTTCTCTTCTTTCCCTTCGACTTTGACCGAGAGAAATCCCTCTGAACATGTCCTCTTTCCTTAGGTCTTCCTCTAACCACCATTGCCTCAGATGTAGAGGTTTTAAAATTGTATTTCTTCCTTGTTTCCTCAGTTAGTAAAGCTCCAACAATAACATCAAACTCAATACTTTCTGTTGAATTGAAACTAATAGAGGTTAAAAAGTGATCCCATGGCTCGGGCAAAGAACATAATAATGTAATAGTCTTATCTTCAGATTCGAATTTCACTCCCATGCTAGTCAACTGGACTAAAAGAGTATTAAAAGTATTTAAATGATCAACTATTTTCGTACCTTCCTTCATGCTAAAACTATAGGATTGTCTTTTCAGGAAGATCCTGTTCATCAAGGATTTTATCATATACAAGCTTTCCATCTTCGTCCACAAACCGATTGTTGTCTTCTTCGTAACAATGTTAAACAAAACATCATCGACCAAACACAAATGTATGGCACTCAGTGCTCCCGCATCGATCTCTTCCCACTCTTCATATGAAATGGTCATGTGTTTCTTTTATTTTCCCAAAAGCACCTTCACCACACCTTGTTTCATGAGCAGATCGTGCATCTTTACCTTCCAGATCTCAAAATTGTTTTTTCCATTGAACTTCTTGATTTTGAACTTAGCACTTTGAGTTCTTGTCATTAGAAGAAAAAATTCCAAAACCACTGCTTATAAAACCAAGCCCCTTTTATATGAAAAATAACCTTATGCCTAAAGATTGAACCCAAAAACTAATGGTGAAAAGGTTTTAAAAATATTTAAAAAATATTTTATACCTTAAGGCCTTTAACCAAATCCTTAAAAAAGTTCAATTCTTTAAAAAAGTATTTAATATCCCTTATGCAAACCATTAAGTGCAAATCAGGGGGCAATTAAAATATTCGCACCATTCCATTTGTTAACCCTTATTACCATTCGACCATTAAAAAATATTTGCACCTTCTAAAAAACCATGCAAATTTTATGTTGGAAGATCGATGCTCTCTTCCAATTCCGTAAGTCCCCAATTTCATAATTTTGTAAGATCAACGTGCTCTTTGTATAGAGACTCCAACACTGATTTTTAATTTAGAAAAATATGTAAGTCCAGAGGAGGATCAATGCTCCCTTCCCTAGGGGCACCCAATGCTGACTTGGAAACATCGCTCCCTCTAGTATCTACCCCATGTTGAAGTAAAATCACTCCTTCGACCAAGCGGCTCATGCAACATAGCTCTGAGTAGAGATTCTGTTTCTTTTATTTGACAGTATCTCATGCAACTCAACTCTGATACTAATTGTTTACTCTGCAACCACCAAAACATAAACTAATATGCAACATAAATAATACAAAAACATATCACATATTAAACTCGAGGATTTACGTGGTTCACCCAAACGTTGAGCTACGTCCACCAAGTAGAGGTATTGGTTTTCTTATTATTCATAGCATTAAGAGTTACAACATCTCACCCTCTTATCTCCCTCAGCCTTTACGGGCATATACATATTTATAGCAATTTACGCAAGAAACTAATTTATTGCATGCGCTCCTATCCTTGATCTAATTTAGTTACAACCAATGCTGAATAATAAGATCTAAAATCCATTCTTGAAAATTCGTTGTCACCAAATTCCAACACTCAAGAAATGAATTCAATTCAAAAAATAACAAAATAAAATAATGTGACAAACACGCCCTCGGTATGCAAATATTTATAGGAAAAGTTACATCTTCGCGATAATCACATAGCCAATATCTTGGAAACAAAAGGGATATTGCTTTATCACCTACTACATATTATTTTGTTCTAGGGTTCTAGTCAAAGTGTCAACCAGTTATTCATTGCTCCAAGCTCGCACGCTACAACAAGAAGCCTACAATTATGTCTTGAGAGTTTCAGACAGTCGTGCGCCTTGTTCTTCCCATGTAAGGTTGTACAAGGGAGAAGCTACATATGCTAGGCTTGTCCTTGAATATGGTTATATATGGAAGGAAAAATCATTCAACTCTTTAGGAACACGAATTGGGTTACGATGGAGGAAGCTTGTCCTTCTATATTGGAATACAACTAGGTAGATTCTAACTTCATTCACAATGTTCTTGCAAAAAGAAACGAGCAAGCAAAATCTAGTTATCAATAATACCAAGGGTTCTGATATCACTAACAAGTGAGGTTTGAGTAACTCCACAGATTATTATTTTTTTAATTGAAGAGAGCCATATACAAATACTATCATAAATGATGTTTGGTTTTGTCTTCCCACATGTTCCATGGTTGTTCTTACTCTTCACATTTCTTCAAAATTAAATATTTACAATATTATTTACAATATACCATAATTCCAAGGATTAGGTATCTAACATGACAACCTATTGGTAGATATTGGAGTGTAAAGACATCAATACCAGGATTATCATGGTCCACCCCCACTCTTAGTGCCAAGAGTGATGCCATTCCTATAAAGGTCAATACCAAGGTAGATAAATGATATTTAGTTAAGTTAAATAAATAACCTTTCCTAAATTGGTTAAATAAATACATAACTTTTCCTAAATTGAACCATAGGCAAAGAAAACATTAAAATGGTGAGGAACATATTAATATGATAGAGCAATGCTATTATATCATTTAGAGACATATAATTAACATTGTGTAACTTTTTGTTTACATATAATATGATAATTTAGATTGCGCAAAGTGTAACAAATTGTAGCATCCATACCTATGACACATGACAAATTTAACCATTAAGTAATAATCATATGTAGGAGCAGCACCACTTCAACTATGCTAAGAGATAAAATAATTGCAAACTTGTTAGAATACACAAAGAGCTTTGTTAATCTGATAATTTAGATTGCACAAAGTGGTAATAAATTGTAGCATCCATACATACGACACATGGCAATTTTAACCATTAAGTAACAATCATATGTAGGAGCACTACTTCAACTATTCTAAGAGCTAAAATAATTGCAAACTTGTTAGAATACACAAAGAACTTTGTTAGTCAAAACCTATTCACATGCAATCATTAAGTGAAATTAAGGTTAAAAGAATATGTTTACACTTTTTAGTCTAGCACACCTATTTATGTAGGTTCTTTATTATAGGTGGGCTAAGTGCAACTTTGGAAAAATAGGATATAACATACCTACATATGTAAGTTGCGGGGTTAAGTGTAAATGCACCCATATGGTTTTGGAAAAATAGATATCCCTGGATCTAGTTAAGATGATAAGTGCCCCCTATTGAAAAGTTAATCAAGCTTTTGATTACAAATGCTAATTTTATAGTTAGAATTAAAGATGCTTTCTCTGTCGTCTCATCTAAATCAATGGATGAAATTTTTGTAAATTAATTTCCTCACATTTATGAATGTGTAGATTTATGTGTTTATTTTTTCACATTTATTTTATATGAATAAGAAATTACTCTTTGACAATTGATTTCCATGTTTGAGTGATTGACAATGATACAACTCCTCATTGCCATGTTTGGATGATCCTGTTTATTTACAACTGTTAGGGTTTTACTAGTATGTGGGAAGCGTTTCATTTTTTATTGTGCCTTTCTTTAAATTGTTCCACTTTATTTACAATTCATGGGGTTTTACTGTGCATGGAAGTGTTTCATTTTTTTACTGTGCCTTTTTTTTAAACTATGGATGGGTGTTGTTAAGGTTATTAAGGTTATTGTGTATAGTTCTATGTTACCGCTCCCTAGCACAAGCCAACAAGCCATTTCAATTTATGACCGTGATTGGCCACCACATCATTTTACAACCATGATCGGGTTTAGGATGAGGCGATTCGGTTACAATCATGTGGAAATTTATCGACCATGATCAGGTTTTTTACTACTTAAGGTTTGATGAGGCGATTCAATTACAATCACACGAGGGATGACATTTCAATGTTCGAATATGAGATGGAAAGGCTGTAAAGACTGGGGCTTCTTTCAGGGTAGTAGCTTATTATAAATTATTCAATGTTAGTTTAATGAGTTATCAAATTATTATAAATTATTCAATGTTATTTTAATGAGTTATCAAATTGTTGATGTTTTATTTGTTTCTCATTGTAGGTTTTGAATCACAGAATTGAAGAAGGAACACTTAGGAACATAATGAAAGTGGTTATGGAGTTTTTCATTCTCCCATCAGAAGAGCAAGAGATGTACCTGATGAGGCTTTGGACTATCCAGGGATACAACCATGGTTTTATTTTCTCTCAGAATCAGAGGTTGGATTGCTATGATATGATGAAGTTGGGAACCATGACATATCAGAATGGAAAACCTTTGGCCAACTAAACCTCCTTATTTCAGGTTCTTCTAGTGCTCCCGTACTAGTGTAAATAACTAGTTTTGTATGAAGATGCAACTAGTGATTAATTCTAGGATTAGCAGGTCCATAAATTAGCAAATATTTATTTTTATCATCATTCATCCTGCAACCGGTAATGAAACCCGTAATTAATTCGAGGATCAACAGATCCATCAATTAGCATTTTTTTTTATTTCTCACGATTTATTAATTGATAAGTAATTGGTTAAATATTTTCCAATAAGTCTTCATTGTGGTTTGAAGTAATAAGCAAAATCAAGGAGGTCAGTGGCTCACTAATGCCCAATCTACCAGGCATTCTTCTTTCTAGCTCCAAAGGCGATCATGGTATAGGTTTCAAAACTGATCCGAGACTTTTTGTGGTGAAGAGGTAAAGGAAATCAAAAGAAATTTCACTTAGTTAATTGGGAAACTGTAAAACACCCAATTATTGAAGGAGGTTTACAGGTAAGAGATCCCAAACTAGCCAACATTGCTTTGGGTGGAAAAATCCTTTGGAAACTCTACTCAAATCACAGACATCCTGTAAGTCAAATTTTAAGGAAAAAATACCTCAAAGGGGCTTCCCTGAGAAACCTCCAGGCAGAAAACACTCCCAAAGGCATGTTGATATGGAACCTCTGTCGACGTGGGCTTGATTTCTTCCAAAAACATTTGTATCGTATCCCTGGAAATGGGGAAAAAATGATGATGTGGCAAGACAACATCATGGGCTAGCTACCCCTCGACAATTTTGAAGAATTAAAAGATATCCATGAGTGGCTTACTCAACACGGATTTAAAAAATTAGTAGACATCTCCTCTTGGGACGCTTCAGGGAATTGGTGGTCTTGGGTCTTCCCTGGAACTCCAGAACATCTGCAAAATCAAAAGAATCTTCTCTTAGTAGCGTTGATGGGTTTAACGCATGTTCATCTGCTCTGGATGGAAAATTGGGGCTGGGCATAGGGCTTCACCTCTATTCAATCTCTCTAACCACCGATCGAGTCAACATCCCTCTCGAAGCAAGTTTGGGATCCTCTCGGTCTTCCCAAAATTAATTTCTTCTTCTGGGTATTAATGCATAAGAAAGTGTTGACTGGAGAAAACCTGATAAAAAGAGGTATTATTGGACTACATATATTCTCCCTATGTTGTAACGCTCTTGAAACTATGGATCATCTATTTGTGGATTGTCTATTCGCCCAAGAAGTTTGGAAGTTCTCCCTTCACAGTCTCAATGTCACAACTTCAACGCTACAATGGTAACCTTATTCTCCTCCTGGAAGGTGCGATATCCTCATGCAATACAAAGCAATTCAATATGGAAAAGAATATGGTAGGCCATACCCAAATTCTTATGCTTGAAAATATGGTTGGCCAGAAATGATCATATCTTCAACAACTCTCTGCACTCTCCTTCAATGGTGGCCGCCAAAGCAAAAGATCTCGTCCTTGAAACAGTGGCATATCACCCCTTCAAGAATGAAAATTCTCTCCTCCCTGAAGAAAAGACATGGATAGGAACCTTTATACTCCAGGACAGAAAAAAAATCACTGTTCATCCCTTCAACACTCTAGGATGGAGATTACAAGACACAGATGAAAATTTTCAAGCATGGTGGAGGAAGCAAGGAAAAACTTCGATTTTTTTCGACGACGCCTCCAAAGGAAACCCAAGGAATGCAGGAGCAGGTAGAGTGAGTTATTCCTCGGATGGACCTCGAAAAGATAGCTTTAGCTGGGGATTAGGTCAGAGAACTAATAATCAGGATGAAATTCTAGGGCTGCTAAAAGTTTGTGAGATAGCACATGGAAATGGAATTAAATAATTACAAGTTTTTGGAGACTCGATATTAAACTCGAATGACCACTTTAGCAATCCAACACTCAACAAGACTTTGAAAAGGTTGCGATACGTGTTACAAGATTTATCCTCCTCACACTTTTGGATCAAACAAGGAAGAAGACACAAAGGAAAACACGGGTTGTCTCTTGCCTCAAGGAGAAATCAACAAAAACGATGAAGCACCTCTGTGGATTCCTATCCTGTAGGTTTGGATTTTCCTCATTCCCTAGCTATGTAAGAAAGGGACATGCTATAATTTGGATAAGTGGGCTATTGTTTCCTTGTAATGATGATTGTTTTGGCCTTGGCCCAACCGATATCTAAATAAAAAATAAAATTTAACTGCTTTAGTTGAAAAAAAATATGTAACATGATAAATTTAAGATGGATTATTTCATGAAGAAATATTTGGTTACGCTCTTCATTACACATAACTTTGAATAAATCCTCAACGTAAAAACTAGGTATTGGAGCACCTTGTTTCTATTTACATAAAGATTGAAATGCTAGGGGAAATGAAGAAAAACTATAAGGGTTTCAAACATCATCCAATTAGATGTGAGCATTTATATTATGCAAACAATAAATCCCCTATTATATGATAATGTGAGTACACAAAATGTTTCTTTTTTATTTAATACTGATATTCCCATCCCTAATGGTTGGTGAGGACAATAGGATTGGGATGGTGATCCCTATCAATGTTCACCATCCGTTATTGATGCAGATGTGCTAGTTTTTAACTAATTGTTTTGGAAAATGATATCTACAATGTTATTAGTGTGGATTTCTTATCACTAATTAGAAAACAATGATGAAAACCTCAAATAATGTTCTTGGTGGTGATATTGTTTTTATAGACCTGAGGATGATCCCCACTCGGTGCAACAAATACAATATATTGGAAAGAAATTATATTTGCCAACTCAATTAAGTTGGATGGTTCATTTCTCTATGAATTTAATTATCTAAACATTGAAGGCTATGTAAATTATATCAATTCATCATTTCCAATTACAATGATTTCATGAAATTTTCCCAACAGGAAGATCATGAATGGTCAAATGTAGTATTTTCTTACATTCCACGTGGTGTCATACGATTTGTCTAAAGGAATCCACAAAAAATCAGGGTGCAAAAGTAGAGAAACTATCCATTTGGAAACAATCAGTTGGAAAAGAAGAGAAGATAAAGTATCTGCTGGAAAAGAAAATAAGATAAAGTATTCATTGGAAAAGAAAAGAAGAAAGATGGAGTCTTGGGAAAAGTGGAGAAGATATATGGAGTCTTTTTGTGTTTTTGTTTTATTGGTAATAATTTTCCTGTGTGTCTTGCCAGTTCAACGCATACACCAAGCCATGTGTATTCTTGGTGGATTGACAACCTTTGGGGTGATATTCATGGAATATTGACAACCTTTAAGGGAAGAGAAAGCAATGGGGTGCCCACAGAGTTGGAGCTAATCAAAATACTATTGCAACTAATGATCTAGATTAGATCATTATATTATTTTTCATCTATCTCGATGCTTTCAAGTGGATAAAATTGGAGGAACCATATTGTAGGGTCATTTTAATGGCAGGTCCTCATTTGGAAAATTGGGGTTTGAAACCTTCCAGAGACATTTTGGGGCATCAAATGACATTTTTTTGGGTCAAAACTTCCCATTGTTAGGACCCCTTGGTGTTATTTTGGACATAGATACATTTCCAACACTGTGTTTAGGGGTTTAAATTCCCAATTCTCTAAAATAAGGATTAAAACCAAAGATTATTCCTAATTAGACTCCTCCCTGTTTGGTATGGAATAATCCTCTAGGTTAATGGTCCGAAAACTGTTCAATGGGATTTGATTTCTATCTACTGCAGAAAAGAAATAAGTGAAAGAGTTTGAGGAACCCTATGCTAAATATAACCTATGGAAATAGTCAATGAAAGTAACCAATAGGTTTGAGATCTATAATAAATAATTCTATTGAGAAGCCTTACTACATGATCACCTCCATGAAACATAAAATGCAGAAAGATGAAACCCTTTGTTGCCAAGATATAAATATTTGAAATAGTGGTTGGAAATAACCTTGCAGTTGTAATTTGTTATTCTAAGAAATAATTCTATAGAAAGGTACAACTAAAAAGATACTCCTAGGAAAACAAACAACAATTTTCCATCTACTCCATCAATGATCATAGAAATTATTCTACAGTGATTAATGTATTAAATAACAAAACCAAGATAACAAAAGAAACTGAGAAACTAATTAATAAATCAATACTAAAAATAACAACTAATGATTCATAAAATCACACAATATAACTTCGCATAATTGAAATATTTACTATATTCCCGTGAACTTAATTCAAAAGGCAAAGTAATCCATGAAAAATAAAATAATATATAGAAATTAAGCAAACCAAAATGTCTCTACTCCACAAAGTTTCTGAATTGAGCCTTGAAATAGTTCCCCACTTACAATCCTATTGAAATTCCTCACGAGATAACAAATATCTTGAAAATAGTTCCAAAGATCAAAGACCCCTTACTAATAGGTCGATCTCTTTATTTATAAGATAAAAAATAATTTAATTTTGGAATAAAAACAAAATTGACTTTATTAAAAGTCATGCAATCTCCTCATGTAATTGACATCTTCAGTGAACAAAAGACCTGATAAATTGTCCATGAAAAAATACATGTATTTAGCCACAAATCCAATTAACTGTTGACTTCAGTTTATGCATGCTCAACCTTGTAAATATTTCCTTGATTAAATAATTCAACCCATTGTTCTTTCTTTATAAATATCATGCATGCATCTTTGATTTGATTTTTTATTTTATCTTAGGCACAATGAAATCCAGATGAGTTGTTCTTCACTCCTCAATAATCATTCACTTCTAAAATTAGAATGTTCATGCACCCAGTTAATAATTCTTCCAACCTCTTCACATGCTTGTGCTTGTCAGCTGAAGAAAATATACTAGTTTGCAACATGCAACATTGAAATTATTCTCGTCATGCTATATGATTCCCCTTTCCTGTACCTCGATCATAACAACTATATCTTAGGAACAAAAATATCTTCTCATAACAAATTTATCAGATAAAAAAATTTGTTGATCTTAAAATGAAATATTCAAGTCATGTCCATGAGCTTGATTTCTGTAACATCTTGCTCTACTGAGCACATTGTATTTGACATATTCTTTGAGGACACTTGCATGCAAGTGATCCGATTATGGTATATTATGATTTTGTTTCGATTATGGGTTATATATGATGATGATGATGTGTTGTGACTTATTGTTATTTTGATGTATATGTATTGGAAGATTATATTGATGATTTTTCCTGAGTGTGCAGGACACATGCCAAATTATAGAGGTTGATAGCATCAATAGACTTCCTTGGATTCCAGATTGAGTCAAGGAGTGGATTGTATTTGTTTGAGTATTTCATTTTACGCACATGTGATATATGATTGATTCAGTATGAATTATGTATATGGATTATTTACAGTTCTTTTTTCAATGGATGCAGGATTGACGATGCTTGCTAATCCAACTCACATAAGGAGTAAAGGGGTCATACATAGAAACCAAACATTTGAGTGAGAGGTGTGGCAACATCCCTGTCATAGCCTACTATCACTCCTGCCATGGTATGAATGGTAAGTTAACAATTACCTAGTTCAAGAGGTCCACGATATCATGAGGGAGGAATGAGATAGTCGCTCACGAATATTTCTAAGGGGCGCACAATAAGGAAGAGTCCGTATTCCTTATAAGACCTTAGTCTCTCACAAGGTCGACTAAGTGGAGTGTTGACTCCAAGGGTTGGACAACCTTCCAAAATGAATCAAAGGTGAGTGGCACCTTTGGAGAACGAAGGTTGGGTACGTTACATTAAAAATTTGGCTCTTCAAAAGAATATATCCACTCCAAATTCTTTGTTGTTTAATCTCCCCTCTAAATTTTGGAAAAATTATGAAAAAATGATTGCGGTTTTCATTTATAAACACACACATTTAGAAAAAAATGAAATTTCCGCTCATTTTTTGGCTATATATTTTAGTGTATTGATGATAAACACAGGTGCTATTTTGTTTTTGTAGCTTACTTTTTTGGTGCTCTATACAATTTATAGCACATCAATGAACTTAAAAACACAACGATGTGTTTTTTACGTAAAAATGTACCGACAAACAATTTAAATGACAAAGTACAAATGCAAACCTCCACAATCGAATTTTTGCGAAGGTTTTGCTTTGTAGAGGCAAAAACGAAAACCTCACTCTTCAGTTCCTCTCATAATTTAGTGCATGGAACCGATCCTCTACCACTCCTTCAATGCTCTAGCTTGCATCTCCTCCTCCATGGGATGCTCAACTTCTCCAAGATACCATCCTCGTCATTCTTGTAGCTATAATAATTGGCATCAATTTGCTTGCAAATATCATATCTGAACCTCGTTTTCTTCACCTCAGGGGGATTATAGAATAGCTCTTTGATGTGGAGGAGGAATTTCGTAGCCTCGAAGTATCTATAACCGAGTCCCTTGCTGGTGGTACAAGGAACATCAACTTCGTTCTCTTTCAAGTCTGTCATATGAGCCCCTACTTTAGCATAATTAGGATCGCCAAGCTTTATGATCCAAGCTTCCTAATGCCCCTTTTTCCTGATCAACAAGAAAGGAACCCTGGTGGGTGTCTTAATTATAATAATATGTCAACCTCAAGAATGACCTAAGGCCCATATTGTATATTTAATAGAATTTAATAAGAACATTTGAAAAAAAAATGATGATCCATAAGCTTCACCAACATACCTTATCACTAAATATTAAGAATTTCCTTGGCCTCGACTTGTTCCTCCTTGAGATCCTCACCTGTGTATTTACTATGAAGCTCCTATTTCTTATTCTCTATTGTAACATACCCAGACCAACAAACCCAAATCTTTCTCTCCTATTATTTCTATGATATCAATCTAAAATGTATCCATTGTTTAGGTACTTCCAAAATTCACTTCTTGGACTGATTTTGAATTATGATACCAATTAAAATAAATAAAGAAGCATGGGACAAATACATGTAGTCGTAAAGAACCATGCTAAATTGTTAATGCATGTAGCATCGGACTGATACCTCCACATGGGCTTGGTTTCTAGCATGCAAAAGTTTTCCAAAGCCTTCTATTTTGGTAATTTACTTTAATTAAAGTTATATTTAAAGTAAAATTGTTTTTATTAGTAAATTGAGTTATTGAAGGAAATGATAAAAGCAATTAACATGTAAATCTCAAGTGAGTGTGAGAAGTAATCTCAACCATCAATCACTTTGGAGATTAGAAATATATTACAACTCAATCTTATAAAAGCAAGGAAAGGGTAAAGGAGAATATAATTTTTAATGAGAGATCAAGGTCAATACCTTTGATGAGATATCAAGGTTGGGAGAGAACTTTTGTGAGATGCCAAGGTTGGGAACTTTGGTGAGATGCCAAGGTTGAAAGACAATTGTGTTGAGAGAGCCGACAGAAAGATAGTTGGTGAGAGGACAATGAGAGACTTTTCACGCAGAGACATAAAAGAAGGACTTTTTCTAGTGTGGATTCAT
The DNA here is from genome assembly GCA_009831015.1 of Picea engelmannii. Lineage (NCBI taxonomy): Eukaryota > Viridiplantae > Streptophyta > Pinopsida > Pinales > Pinaceae > Picea > Picea engelmannii. Next base: position 17,375 of record ML835461.1, on the reverse strand, counting down.
TGGAGAGTGTAGAAGCAAAGAATTAATTTCATTTACACTTGTATGATACTTTGTCAGATTGATCGGGAGGATTGATTTGAGACAAAGAGGGTTGGATCACGAAGGAATGTGATTCAAGGAGATATCAGATAGGTGGAGAAGGAATTCCATCTAGAGATATAGGCCAAAGGAAGAGAGAGAGAAGTTGTACAATATAGGGACGGTCCATCGTGAAAAAATACAGGTGTTCTAGAAAAATTGCACATATTACGCGAGTTTTGGCATAACAATCATGTAATGTCCCTTTCCAAATAAGAGCTCCAGAGAGGAGGATTAATGGTCTAAACTGCCCCATTAGACTATAGTCAGGGCCAAAGAGGGGTAAACAGGGTTACTAGAGGTCACTCCAGTCACAGGTGTTATATTCAAAAAGTGACATTGAGCTAAAACGGGTTAAAAGCGCTTTTAAGTCATTATGAGCTAAAAATAGAAGTCAACAATGAATTAGGGTTTCAACAGTGATTTAGGGTTTCGGAAGTCAACAATGAATTAAGGTTTTAGCATGATTTAGGGTTTTGGAAAGCTATAAAGGAAGGGTCAGTGACCTAATTCAAGATTATGCAGATTATGACTTGTCATTGAGGAGAAGAGGTGCATCTCAGGAGAGATAGTTCAGTGTATTCCAGGAGGAAGACACCAGTTGGCTGATTTCAGTGTTGAAAGACACACCCTAGTCATCGGGAAGATCATCCAGGTCTTCCATCATTATTCATTGATTCTGCAGTGCTCCCATATTCCGGGTATTATCTTTTAGTTGCTTATTTGTATTCCAGCTAAGATCCTTTGTCTGTTGATCTAGTCGAGTATTGTCAGTTTTATTCAGCCGCATAAAAGTTGTATATGGGGTGCCCACAAAGATATCATAATACAAACTTTGCAGTCCTTTGTCACATTTATTATTTGTATGATCATTTATATGCTGTAAACATTTGATCCTACACACACATTAGCAGCGTTTCCTAGACTAGCCAAGTCAGGAACATTATAGTGGTATCAAATCTTTAGTCCTAACAGCTTATGACTAAAGACAATGAGTGCAGCAGAAGACCCAGAGGGCCATGAAAATGTAGGTGACGAATATGTCACTTACAAAAGGCATCAAGAAAGAAGGCATAGGCCTAATTTTCCCCCTTTTCCTCCTAGCTCAGAGGAAGAGGAAGAGGCACAAAGAGAAGCAGAGAGAAGGGTAGAGTGTGAGGTTGAGCGCAAGGCTGAGAGGATGTTAGAAGACATATATGAGTGACCAGAGGGTAGTGGAAAGGCCCCCATAGATCCAGAGGCAACTTTCATGCATGTTATCAACGATATGTTATCTAGTCAACGAACCATGTCTTAGTCCTTGGCACATGTGGTTGATAGATTGGCTAGAGTGGGCACCCCATATACACAAGTTCCGCATGCAACATAGGGGAACTTGGGAGTAGGCAGTAGACCCCAGTCACCCATTCACACATACACCTCTACGAGTAGGATCCCCAAACCCTTGTTTCACAGTTTTCAGAGGGCACCCCTGGTAGCAGCACCGCCACTAATAGCATAGAGGCCACCCACTCATGTCGATGACATTGTAGAGTATAGGAGGGAGTATGAAGCATTGGGCCATGAATTCCATCAGGACATGACCTTAGTCGAGTACTGTGGAATCAGACTCAAGAACTGCCCCAGAGAGATGTAGAGGGGAGGACCACAACAATAGTAGGGGCATAACCTCGATTTCATCCGAAAAGTCGATAAAATCACCATCCCTTCTTTCGACAGATCATCCAAATACACTACCAGAGCTTGGGTACAGAAGCTAGACATGTATTACAAGCTCAACCAGATGACCGAGACAAAGGCCATCAGTTTCATGACCTTACACTTGGAGGGTGAGGCACACGAGTGGTGGTATCATGGACTGGTGACATTAGGTCACAGTTGCATCACCTCCTATAGGGAGTTTACAGATAGGCTCATGGACAGGTTTGACAGGAAGGATCTTGAGATACACTTTAGGGATCTAGCCTAGTTGAGACAAACTGGTGCAACAAAGGCATTCATCACAGAGTTTTAGCAGGTAGCCGTGGTAGTGACAGACATATCATAGCCTAGGATGATCATGCTATTCACAAAAGGACTCACAAAGCCTTTGAGAGGATGGGTGAAGGCATACATGCCTCCCACTTTGTAGGATGCCATCCTTTTCACTCGAGATTTGGCCGACTCAGTGCCAAAGACTAAAAATTTATCCAAACCATTTGTGCCCTAGCAGGATCGAGACAGGAAGCCATTCCAGAGAGAATGGAAGGGCAAGGAGAATTTGGATGATGAGACTAGGCGAGAGCTTATGAGGAAGAAGCTTTGCTTTAGCTGCAAAGATCCTTGGGTCCTAGGCCATAAGTGCATGGGCAAGGGAGAGATTCATTATATTGAGGTAGCAACAGATAGCGTGGACAGTGAGGAGGAGGAGCAGGACAGTGGATCCACTAGTTCAGAGGAGGATTCAACACCAGCAGAGGAGTAGCCTTCCCATAGACCACCGACACCGGTAGGAGCCCATCCTCCAGTAGTCCCACAACTTCTAGAACAGGCTAATAGGAGGAAACCAGCAAAGGGAGGTGTCATAGAGACCCTTTTTGGTTTTCCCAGGTATGATACCCTTTGTATCAGAGGGATTATTTAGGGGTAATGAGAAATCACCATGATAGATGGTGGGGCCACCCACAACTTCATCGACGCTTCACTAGTATTGAGACGGGAACTTCATACAGAGGAGTTTGAGGGGTTTGACGCTGTGGTAGCAGATGGCCACACAGTGGAGTGTCTAGACAGAGTTCCAAACTTAGAGATGAAGTTAGGTAACTACACAGTGAGAGACACATTTTATGTGGTTGACCTATCAGATACAGATGTGGTGTTAGGAGTTCAGTGGATGATTTCCTTGGGAAAAATCACTGCCAGCTACCAAACCTTGGAAATGGGATTCATAGATCAGGATGTGAAGAAGGTTGTTCTAAGAGGTATTTCGACAGGAGCACCCAAGACAGTTTCAGTGAAGAGGATGGAGAGGATATTTAGACATGGGGAGGTAGCATATGCCGCAAAATGCTTGATCACTACTCAGAAGGATTCAGAAGGTTGACAACAATACCATACAGAGATCAAGAATTTATTGGGATGACATCAACAGGTCTTTGAGGCAATTCCACCAAGGAGACCACCTGACAGGGGGTTTGAGCACACCATTGAGTTGGAGGATGGGGCCAAACCTATGATCACCCCCCCTATCATCATCCTAGGAGGTTCAAGTATGAGATAGAGAAGGAAATCAAGGAATTGCTGGTGATGGGACACATTAGACCGAGCAACAACTCATTTGCTTCTTCATTTGTCTTAGTTTTGAAGAAGGATGGTAGCATGAGGATGTCCATCGATTACTGAGACTTGAACAAGAAAACCATCAAGAATCGATACCCTATCCCACACATTGGCGAGTTGATGGATGAATGGGATGGGGCAGTTTTATTCTCAAAAATTGATCTATGCTCTAGATATCATTAGATCAGCATCCGAGAGTAGGACATAGAGAAGACAACATTTCGATGTCATTTTGGACACTTCGAGTTCCTGGTTATGCCATTTGGGCTAACCAATGCACCCGCTACATTCCAATCTTGCATGAACCATATATTCAGGGATTAGTTAAGGAAATTAGTCTTGGTTTTCTTCCACGACATCTTGATCTATAGCTGGTCATGGCAAGAGCATATGAGGCACCTAGATGAGGTATTGAGCATCATGGAGGCACAGTCATTATATGACAAAGAGTCCAAGTGAGAGTTTGGTATGATAGAGATACTTTACTTAGGCTACAACATCAGTGCATAGGGGGTATAGGTGCACCAAGAGAAGATCAGGGCCATTTTGGATTAGCCGACGCCTAAGAATGTGAAAAAATTGAGGAGCTTCTTCGGGCTATGCAACTATTACAGGCAGTTCGTTCGGGGTTTTTCTTAGCTTGGAGCATTGATGATAGATCTTACCAAGCATGGGGCCTTCATATGGACCAAGAAATCACAGGAATCCTTTGATCACATGAAAGAAGTCATGGGCACTTGTCCAGTATTGGCACTACCATACTTCACCTTGCCATTTGTACTAGAGTGTGATGCATCCGGTGAAGGGATCGGTGTAGTTTTGATGCAGGGAGGACACCCCATTATATTCAAGAGCCAGAAACTTAGTCAACCTGAGAGGTTGTACTCCATTTATGACAAGGAAATGTTGGCAATCATGTATGCCTTGACCAAGTTCAGACAATATTTGGTGGGTAGCAAATTTGTGGTCAAGATCAATCACAACAGTTTGAAGTATTTCCTTGAGCAGAAGGACCTCAGTGAGCACCAAAAGAAATGGGTGATGAAGGTACATGCATTCGACTTTGACATAAAGTATGTCAAGGGGAAGAAGAACATTGTGGCCGATGCACTATCGAGGAGACCTGCGACATGTTCTTTGATGGAGATTTCAGCAGATTGGAAATCCCACTTGTTAGTGGAATATTCCAAGAACAAGTTCACTTGTGAGGTAATGGATGGGCAGATACAGGATGACCAATATAGGTTCATTAATGATGTCATATTATACAAGGATAGATTCTACTTGGTTCCATATTCAGGGCTTAAGAAGAAGATCCTCACCACAGTTCATGATTCACCTCTAGCATGCCATCAGGGGTTTTTCAAAATCTACAGACAGATCAGAGAGAGGTTCTCATGGAAGGGCCTCAAACAAGACGTTATGAGACACGTCAATGAGTGTGTGACTTGCCAACAAAACAAGTTAGAGCATTCTCTTCCAACATGGCTACTTTAGCCACTCCCCATTCCAGAGCAGAAATGGGAGAGTATATCTATGGACTTCATCACAGGTCTACCCAAGGTCCAGGGTAAGGATTGTATCTATGTAGTGGTCAACAGATTGACCAAGTTTGCTCACTTCTACACCATATTGACAGAGTATAGCACAGTGCAGGTAGCCGATCTTTTCTTCAGGGAGGTCTTCAGACTTCATGGGTTGCCGAAGAACATCATCAATGATAGGGACAATCAATTAATAGGGACATTTTGGAGAGAGTTGTTTCAGTTGGTGGGGACAGAGTTGACACCTAGCACCATCTATCACCCTCAAACAGATGGGAAGACCGAGATTGTCAACAAGTGGGTTGAAGTGTATTTGAGGAACTATGTAGAAGGACAACAAAGAACGTGGGTAAAGTGGTTACATTTAGGAGAACATTGCTACAACACCACCTTCCACATGTCCATTGGTATGACACCCTTCTAATCATTGTACATATATGATGCTCCCACTTTGGTAGACTTGGTCTTTGGGGAGAGAAGAGCTCCCAAAGCCAAGGATTGGATCATGGAGAGTCAAGAGATTCTCAAGTTGTTGAAAGAGAACCTCCAGACAACGCAAAACCGACAAAAGATAAGTGCATATAGGCACAGGATAGAGCACAACTTTGAGGTTGGAGATTTGGTTTTCTTAAACTCCAACCCTATAGAAAGTCATCTCTGAAGAAGAGTGGGGCTGAGAAGATCAAGCACAGATTTTATGGTCCTTACATGATCATGCGCTGAGTAGGCGAGGTTTCTTACGAGCTAGAGCTTCCAGAGCGGAGCAAGATTCATAACGTGTTCCACATGTCTTGCCTAAAAAAGGTAGTGGGACAATTCATTAGCACGTCAGAGGAGCTTCCCTTGTTGGATGAGGAGGGACAGTTGGAGTTAATTCTAGAGGAGGTTTTGGAGTTCTGGGAGAGGAAACTGAGGAGCAGGGTAATCCGAGAGTGTTTGATCAAATGGAGAGGGCTTCCAGTAAAGGATGCTACTTGGGAGAGTGAGCAGGTGTTGCAACACCCTGGATTGGTATTGCTTGAGGACAAGAAATTTTGAGAAGTGAGGAGTGTAATGTCCCTTTCCAATTAGGAGCTCTAGAGAGGAGGCTTAATGGTCTAAACCGGCCCGTTAGACTATATCCAGGGCCAAAGTGGGGTAAACAGGGTTACTAGAGGTCACTCTAGTCATAGGTGTTATATTCAGAAAGTGATATTGAGCTAAAAAGGGTTAAAAGCGCTTTTAAGTCATTATGAGCTAAAAATAGAAGTCAACAATGAATTAGGGTTTCAACAGTGATTTAGGGTTTTGGAATTCAATAGTGAATTAAGGTTTCAACATGATTTAGGGTTTTGGAAAACTATAAAGGAAGGATTAGCGACCTAATTCAGGATTATGCAGATTATGACTTGTCATTGAGGAGAAGAGGTGCATCTCAGTAGAGATAGTTCAATGTATTCCAGGAGGAATACACCAGTTGGCTGATTTCAGTGTTAAAAGACACACCCTAGTCATCAGGAAGATCATCCAGGTCTTCCATAATTCTTCATTGATTCCACAGTCCTCTCATATTTTGGGTATTATCTTTTAGTTGCTTATTTGTATTCTGGCTAAGATCCTTTGTCTGTTGATCTAGTTGAGTATTGTCAGTTTATTCAGTCGCATTTGGCCATTTTGTAATCCACAGAGATATCATAATACAAACTTTGCAGTCCTTGGTCACGTATATTATTTGTATGATCATTTATATGTTGTAAACCTTTGATCCTACACACACATTAGCATCGTTTCCTAGACTAGCCAAGTTAGGAACATTACAAATCGCGTAGTTGTTGTACAAATATCGTACAACACATTTGGCAATAGATCAACCAGTCAGGTGCATATGTAATTTGTCTCTTTTCTATTTGGGCCATTTTTCCAGTAAGGGATCCCTTGTAAGATTAGAATTTATTTGAATGATAAGCTTAGTTGATGGGAAGAATATCTTTGTGTATTGTGCATGATATTTTTGGTTCCCATATTTATGCTTCCTCTATAATTTTTAGTTGATAACTGAGTTGTGCTTTGATTCAATAAGTGATTTATTTGGAACTAATTGTTGAGTGTTGGGTTGATAATTTCAACATGGTATCAAAGTGTGATCTCTGAAGGGAGGAAACCAAGTTCACATGGTGGCTGAAAATTTATCTTGGGTGGCTTGCTAAGCAATGGCATGAGGTCGGGTAGCCATCAAGGAGATATTAGATAGGTGAAGAAATGATTTCACCTATAGATCTAAGCCACATGAGAGAACATAGGAGAAAATGATTTTTTCTCATGTTCCCGAGTCATACACTTTGGAACAAAGACAAAATTTTTCTCAAGTTCTTGAGCCACAAAGGACAATGACTCAAAGGGATCCCATATGAGTGAAGAAGGAATTTCATATAGAGATCAAAGGATGACATATATATTGGAGTCAATGAATCATAGAGAGAGGGAAAAATGAGTTTTTCTTAAGGAGATATCAACAAGGGATGAATAAGGACTTTCACCTAGAGATCTGTTCAGTCCAAAGGATAAGAGAATCCACAAGAGTAGCCATAACAATGCTATGAGCAGCAAACATATATGGGCAGTAGAGTAGTTTCATGTATAGCATCGTACAACAACAACAAAGGTTCTAGTTTGTAGGAGTTGGTTGTTTCCCAAAGGATATATAGAAAATACACACATGATGAGCGAGTGAAATCCCATTGATTGGGTGGAAAAGGAATTTCATCCAGTGTGTAGGGTTAGGGGAAAGGAGAAAAGAGGAAGTAAGGAAGTAGAAGTTGAAAAGATTGAGGGATTGATATTGAGGTGTGTTAGGCTAGGATACTTGATATTTTGTATATTCCTCAGGTGGGCCATCATATGAGGATGGGAGCTTGGATAATGAGTGATAGAGGGATGGAGAAGGTAGCTCTGAAAGTTGAGAAGCTCAGAGGGAGTTAGCCTTCATGTTCATTTGGGAAGGAGAAAATTTCCAAGTTTGTCGAGAAGGAGTCAAGGTACGAGATGGCCATGTAGGATGATTAGGAGGAGGAGGATTATAGGAGCATGATTAGAGGGAAGTATTCAAATATGGGTCCAAGCGAGATGGCAGGGATAAATTCTATTTTAGAGGGAGAACCCAATCAGGTGGATTGGAGAGAAACAATGGTAGCAGATCTAATAGTGAATATAGAGTCACATACAGGTGGTCTAAGTACCTTCCTCGCTAAGAGGGAGTGTTGATGCATATAGTATTGGATAGGTACTTCTGCATGAGCTTGGTTTCTAGCATGTGGAAGTTGTCCAAAGCCTTCTATTTTGGTAATTTAATTTAATTAAAGTTATAATTAAATTAAAAATGTTTTTTTAGTAAATTGAGTTATTTAAGGAAATGCTAAAAGTAATTAGCATGTAATCTTAGCATGTAAATCTCAAGTGAGTGTGAGAAGTAATCTCAACTTCCAATCACTTTGTAGATTAGAAATATATTAGAAATATATCTTATAAAAGAAAGGATAGGGTAAAAGAGAAGATACTTTTTTAGAGAGATCAAGGTTGATACCTTTGATGAGATATGAAGGTCGAGAGAGAACTTTAGTGAGATGCCAAGGTGGGGAACTTTGGTGAGATGTCAAGGTTGAGAGATTCTTGTGTTGAGGGAGTTGGCACAATGATAATTGGTGAGAAAACAAGGAGATACTTTTCACACATAAATAACAAAGAAGGAGTTTTTCTAGTGTGGAGTCATTGGAGAGTGTAGAAGCAAAGAAGGAATTTTGCTTACACTTGTGTGAGACTTTGTCATATTGATCGAGAGGATAGATTTGAGATAAAGAGGGTTGAATCACTAAGGAATGAGATTCAAGGAGACCTCAAACATGTGGGGAAGGACTTCCATTTAGAGATATAGGCTAAAAGAAGAGAAAGAGAATCTATACAACAAAGAGATGAGTCATTGCAGAACAATACAAGTGTTCTGGAACAATCACGTAGATTGTGTGAGTTTTATCCTTATAGTCACATAGATTGCATAAATTTCACGGGTTTTGTCATAACAATCGTGAAGTTTTGTACAAATATTGTACAACAAGTTCGATAATAGATCATCCAGTCAGGTGAAAATGTATTTGTCTCTTTTCTGTTTGAGACATTTTCCCAGTAAGGGAGCCCTTGTAAGATTTGAAGTTATTTGAATGATAATATTAGGAATAATATCTTTGTGTATTGTGCATGATATTTTTGGTTTCCATATTTATGGTTCCATTGTAATGTTTATTTGATAACTAAGTTGTTCTTTGATTCAATAACTGATTTATTTGGAATTAATTGCTAGGTGTTGGGTTGAGGAGAATTTCAACATAAAATATAAAAGAATGCTTAATCATGCCATGCACAACAATAAACAACAACATTCATAACATAAACACATCAAAGAGATAATATTTAATACAAAGAAAAAATAAATATACAAGTAGAGAAACTCATCAATGAGAACTTATATTTAAAATGTAATTACACCAACTGGATACACATGTCGGATGTTCCACCCAACCTTAGGATATGTTGTACATGAACTTTGTGCAACAAGCCACCCCCGAGCCAAGGCTATGAATCCACAAGGATGGATCTCAGATTGACACTCAGTTTCCCCAAACTTGTCAGTAATCAAGCTCTCATAGGTTTTTCAATCACACAACAATCCTAGTTTTCCATCTCTCTTTCCCATTAAACATGCACCACCCAAAGAAAATGAACACCCTTCACCACCATGTAGTCCCTTAGGCTATCCACCTCTTTCTAGGGCTCCAATTCTACTGGTCAAGAAATATCAATGCTGGAACTCCTAGGATTCACAACTGAGAAAATGGTTTATCAAAATGCTAATGCATCTCAGGCATAAAAAAATCATTTCATTGCTGGAATACACCAATAATTCCTACATCCATCCAACCATGGTTCATTACCTTCAACATTTGTTTCCCTTAACCATGCCAAACCAAGAACGAGAAATAAGAGTTAATGAGCGAGGAACAACTCCAAAATGATTTCAGTAATAATGAATGGAAAACCCCAAGACAATTAAGAATGTGGTTTTAATAATCAATGCATAATGTGGCCTTCCCCCAAGAAGCTCATGTAACCCCCTCTTTCTCTCTAAAATTAAATGGTGGGTAAATAAAATAATTAAAAATATAAAGCATTAGCCCCTCGACTCCCCCCTCTCTCATGGAATCATACCCCTGTAACTCTTGTCCTTGTTCGTCTCGCAACCAGTGATGTATTTTTTTATTAAAAATGTTCAAAGTATTACATTTACTAGGATACCCAACCTTTTCAACTTGTTCAAGCACTCCGACCTTTCATCAAATAAGAAAAATACATTATTAATATGGGGACTCAAAACTAGGGTGTTATGATGTAGGAACATCGACCGCAGGGTTATAGGAAAACCACAAAACCTAGAACGAGAATGATGATGGTGACACATGGGGAGTAGTATGTACAAGAATAAGATTTAGGACAAATAGTGGCGAAGACGAGAGTTTGTCGAAAACCAAATGATCCAGATTTTATGAGAAGAACAAAATGAATACATATTATTATTAACAAAGAAACACAAGGATAACAAATATACTATAAAATTGGTTTCTATTCAATAAGAAAACGTGCCGAAACTGTAAAATGCAGTGGAAAACAAGCTTGCTAGAATGGTGGCGGCTTATCTTTGAGAAGATATGTGATGACTGTTCTCATTCACAAGAAGATGGTTACAATGAGGCTTTCCAAGCATTTTTACAATAAAAAAGAATTCCAAAACCCTAGACATCCAAAAACCTAACCCTAGGAGATGAAGCGTCAAGATTCATGTGGGTCCCATTGGGGTAAGTTAATACATCAACTTCTCGGGGTCGTAACTTTTGCATACGATCATCGTTTTAGGCACACGATATCCCGTTGGAAAGGTCTATTCGAGGAATATACATCTTTCCATTGGAATATGACTCCATCTACAATTTTAGTATGAATATCCCTAAAAATGTTGTTTAGGGCCTCAAAACGACCCTGAAAGTCGGGGACCCAAAAACTAGAAAAAGCTTTGAAAATGGAAAACTACCAAAATGAGCTAGTTGGAATAGGTGGGAGGCCACTGACATCTATCTAGATAAATCCTCTCCCCTTAGGAATAAATGGTCTCCATTGCATTGAGTTCCCACATCAGATGATGAAATTTCTGCTAAATTTGGCTCCAGGTGAGCCACTTGCCTTGGTGCAGGAGCTGCTCTGCTTTGACAGCTCGATAAAGCTAGATCCTTTGATGGTGAGTGCCCTTGACCTATGTTTCCAAAATCTGATCATTGGATGCTTGTTGAATGCAACCGGGGCTTAACTCTATTGGTTTCAAATGTTCTTCTATCTCTGAGATGTCCAATAATGGTGGGAAATATGGCCAAAGGAGACCCATGTTAAACACTGGGTGCAGGCCAAGGAAAGGGAGAATGTTGAGCTCAAAAGAATTGTCACCCACAAACTTGGTGATGGTGTAATATCCATAATGGAGTGGGAGAAGCTTCTGATGGGGCCTTGTAAGGTGTTCTTTCTGCAAGTGCAATCACACTTTGTCTCCCAGCTGAAACTTATGTGGCACCCGATGTTGATCATGGTGTTGTTTGTACTTAGCATTGGACTTCTGTAAAATATCCTGAACCTGTTGGCGGATGTCTTGGATCTTCTCAATGAACCAGGAGGATTTTTCAGCTTCAGTTGGAGCAGGTGATGAGTCAGCCAGGGTGTCTGCAAGAGGTAGTGAAACATCCATGGGATCCAATGGTTGGAATCCCAACCTGATCTGAAAGGGGATGTGGCCAGTTGAACTATGTAGGGCTCGATTGTATCTATGATGAACATAGGGAAGAATCTCATCCCATGTGTGGGGGTGCTTGGAATTATACATGTGGAGGATATGCACGGTCATCTTATTGACGATCTCAGTTTGGCCATCTATCTGGGGATGGAAGGTAGTGGATTTGGTGAGCTTGGTGTCCAGCAGTGACTAGACGCTCAACCAGAATGTGCTGAGGAACCAATTGTTCTGATCTGAGAAAATGGTTTGTGGGATTCCAAAATGCACCCATACTCATTCAAAGAAGAGCTTGGTTGTGGCCTCTACTGTGATGCTCTTCTTGCAGGAAACCATGATCACCATCTTGAAAAAATGACCAACAACCCAAAAAACACAGTCATTTCCCCTCTTAGTGGATGGAAGGCCCGACATGTAGTCGATTGAGATGAATTCCCATGGCCTATCAGGGGTAGGTAGGGGGGTGTACATGCCATGTTTATTAGTGGTCGGTTTGACAAAATAATAGGAAGTGCAGGACCTGATATACTTGCTAACATACTGTTGAAGTTTCGACTAGTAGAAATGTTTCTACAACACTGCCACTATCTTTTCGACGCCAAAGTGTCCCACCACCCGACTGTAGTGGGCTTCTGAAATTAGCTTCACTCGCTTGCTTGATGGAACACAAAGATGGCCCAGATGACACAACAAATCATCTTGAAGATGGAAATTAGAGACAACTGAGTTTGCGCCCAAAATTTGGTATGTGGTGGTGAAGTAAGGGTCTTCCTCATAGAGGTGGAGCCATCTAGAGGTCTCGTGGCCACAAGATTCTAGCACCGTGGTGAGTGCTGTGATTGGAGGTTAGATGAGGAAATAAACGACTCAGTTGGTACTACATGTTTTATATTTGATGTTGAGGTGGAACTATTGCAAGTATGTGGACCACTTTTGATGGTGGTCATTCTGCAATTTTCCTTGTGTCTGCATGAATTGTAGTGGCTTATGATCTGTATGGATGACTGTCTCCTTCCAAAGAATGTAATGTCTCCACTGGTAGTAGGATTGCATAATGGAGTACACTTCTTTGTCATAATTAGGGTACTAACAAACATCATATAATAGTGTCTCACTATGATAGGCCATGGGGTGGCCATGCTGAGTGAGAACTACGCCCACAACATAGTCCAAAGCATATGTCTCAATCTCAAAGGGTTGTTGCAGGTTTGGTAATAAAAGTATTGGGGATGAGAACAAACACTGCTTTAAATCATTGAATGCTTGTTGTTGGGACATGCCCCACATATTTTTCTATACCACCACTTGTAGTTACTTGGCCAAGGGCCCATGTAATATGGGATAATCCCAACACAAACCTGCGATAGAAATTGGCAAGGCCTAAGAAGCTCCGAAGCTCAATGAGTGTTGTTGGGGTTGGAAAGTCATAGATGACTTGAATCTTGGCTAGATCCACATGCACACCATGTTGATTCACGATGTAGCCTAGGTACTAAACCCTATCCATGACGAAGGATAATTTTTTCAAGTTGGCATATAGCTTGTGTTGTCGCAGGGTGTGTAGAACCTATTAAATATGCTGCAAATGTTCCACCCAAGTCTTGCTGTAGATGAGGATGTCATCGAGACACACCACTACAAAAGTATTAGTGAAAGGTCACATGATATCATCCATCATCCCCATGAAATTTGTTGGAGCATTTTCAAACCAAAGGGAATGACCAACCATTCAAAAAGACCTTCTTTTGACTTGAAGGCAGTCTTCCATACATCTGCGTTCTATGGGGACCTAGTGGTAGCTAGAATTCAGATCAATCTTACTGAAGTATTTGGCTCCATTGAGTTGATTAAGGAGATCATTGATTCGGGGAATTGAGTACTGGTTATTGACTATGATTTTATTTAGGGCCTGATAATCAATGCATAGTCGCCAGGTCCCATATTTCTCCTTCACCAGCATGATTGGGCTCCCACAAGGCAATGAGTTGGGACATATGTGCCTCTTGTGGAGCAGTGCTTGGATCTATGTCTTGATCTCTTCATTCTCTAACAAAGAGCGACGGTAGACTGTTCCATTGGGCATCAGTGCATCGGGGGTTAGTGCTTGACCTGACAGTGCAGAGGTACCCCAGTAGGCGAGGATAAGATATCTTTGTATTCTTCCATGACCTTTTCCACTTTCTTTTGTTGTGTGGAGAGGTCGGCTGTGGAGGCCCTGAATGTGGTTGCAATATTTCACTTGATTTGAGAGCGAATCACGAAGAATACAAACTTACCCATTTGAGAAATGACCTTATTGCATTGCTTGGCAGAGATTAAGGAAATAACACTAGGTGGGACTGCCTCGAGTATCCTATACAATTTCCTGTTCAAAGTAATAATAATGCTGCAAGGTCTAGACTCATATACGGTATGCCGTTTCCATAAATAAGGTTGGCCCAAAATAACATTACAAACTTTGAGAGGAGAAACATCACAAAATACCTCATCTTTGAAGGGCTTGATGCTGTATGACAAATGACACTTTTGGCTGACATGGAGATCGCTTCCTTGGCAGAGCCATCCAATGGTGTAGGGTTGCGGGTGCGACGTTGTCGGCAGGGCTAGCCACTTGTCGACCTCTTCTGAGATGAGGTTATTTTGGATACTTCTATCAATGATAAAGTGCAGTGGGGTTCTTTTTACCCACATATGTGAATGAAAGAGGTGCTCACATTCTTCTGACTTGTCTGGTTCACCAGGATGGACCTTGATGGTAGCAATGGTGGCATTGGGTTCCACATCAATGATATGTCTCCCCCTTTTTGGTTCTGACTTAGAGTCGGAACCCGCATTTGATTAAGAGGATTTCTCCTTAGCCACCAAGGATTGCTTTGAGAGACAATCAACAATGTTATGCTAGGGGATCTTATGGAATTCACACCACTTCTCGGTATCTTTCTTTGTCTTTTCGATGTCCTTTGCTTGCGGCCTAGACTAGTTTTCCCGAGGATGTATGTCTTTTCTTTGTCCTTTGTTCTATAGGTTGGGGCTTCCATTTACTTGCTTATGATGTGAGGGGTTCCCAGGCCCAAATTGTCGTGTCTTTTGTTTAATCTTTTGCTCGATTTTGACGACATATCGATAGGTCGTGCCTAAGGACGAGATATCCAAAAACTCCATTTTTGCCTGGATGTATTTATGCAGACCATTGTGATACTTGAGCACCAGATGTCACTCACAACATTTGATACCCAAATTGTTGCACAAGGTATGGAATATATCTGTGAACTCTGACAATGCTTGGTCTCTTTTCTGCCGCAATGTGGTCCATTTTGTATGTAGGTCATCATAACTTTCGACATGGTAGTATTGTTCCTTGATAGCATCCCTAAAGGACTCCTAGGTGACCGCGATTCTAAATAATGGGGGTTCCTCTATTTACTTTTGCTCACATAAAGTCTCCCACCAATATTTGACATGGGGAATGACTTTGAGGAGCACAAACGTAATCTTTTCTCTGTTCGAAAAGTTATGGACAAAAAAATACCCTTCTAGCAGATTCAACCATTTGTTTACAACATCTGCATCTATTTGACCTTGAAATATGGAAATATCAAAGTTGATTTGTACTTTGAAGGGGGTGGTGCCTCTGCTTGAGGAAGATGTGTCGCCTGTTGGTAGCCGCCCAAGGATTTGCGCAAAAATATCCATCATTTCATTCATTTGTTGTGTGAGGGCTTCCTCGAGAAAATTTTTCAAAGGATCTCATGTCTCATTTTATTTATTTTCTCCCACCATGAGAGGTCGCTTGGGTGTGCGAGATCTTTTGTCCTCAAGATAAGCAAGCTCGAGACTCAATTCTTTATACCTTGACCTCGTCAGAGACATGCATTAAGAATGACAATGAGCAAACTGCTCTGATAACACTGATCCAGATTTTATGAGCAGAACGAAATGAATACAGATTATTATTATTATTAACAAAGAAACACAAGCATAACACAGATGCAGTAAAACTGGTTTCTATTCCATAAGAAAATTTGTTGAAACTGTAAAATGCAGTGAAAAACAAGCTTGCTAGAATAGTGACGGCTTATATCTGAGAAGAGATGTGATGACTGCGCTCATTCACAAGAAGATGATTATAATGAGGCTCTCCAAGCCTTTTTACAATAAACAGGAATGCCAAAACCCTAGACATCCAAAAACCTAACCCTAGGAGATGAAGTGCCAAAAGTCATGTGGGCCCGGTTGGGGTAAGTTAGAACATCAACTTCCCATGGTCATAACTTTTGCATACGATCTTTGTTTTAGGTGCATGAAAGGCCGTTGGAAAGGTCTATCCGAAGAATACACATGTTTCCATTAGACTTTTACTCCATCTATAGTCTAATTGCGACAAGCCCTAAAAATGTTGTTTAGGGCCTCAAAACGACCCTGGAAGTTGGGGACTCAAAAACTAAAAAAAATTGCCAAACTAAAAAACTGCCAAAATAAGCCAGTTAGAATAGGTGGGAGTCCACCAACATCCATGTGAATCACCAAAGATAAAAACTAAAAAGACAACAAAGATGAAAGGGATGAATTTAATGAAAAATGTTTATTAAAGAGGGGACATTAAGAAATCATTATTATTGTAATGTTTAATGGAGATATTATAAGAATGTAGTATTGTAGAATTATTCTAGAAAGTCTAGGTAGGAATGAGATATGAAGATAATTGAGTAAATCTAGGGATGCATATTGTTTACAAATCATGGAGATCTTATGGAGAGATCATAGAATATATAGTTATAGAGTTATTATTGGAGTTGGTCACTTATTGAGTTGAACTAAATATATAAATATAATGTATTCATTAAGATCACTTAGTATTATATAAACTGATCATTTGTATAATAGAAATAGCATATGAAAATGGTTTGATTAATATAATTTCCCCTTTGGGAGAATTGGAGCATATTTCCTGGTGTCCCTTGATTTGCATAATACATTCATGTATATATGTGTTTTTATTTCCATTGCAACTCAGATCTCATCAAGTGGTATCAAAGCTTGTATATGAGCATTGTGAAGATTGTTGCATGCAAAGTGAAGCCACTATTGTGATGTGGAATAAAACTATCATGTCGCACCATTCATGACTTGCATGTGGACGTTATCATGTGGAATTTAGACCAAGTTGAGATGCAGAGCCGCAACACATAGAGTTAGAGGAAAAGTGTGGGTTTCCTACAAAATTGGATAGCGTGACCTCTTTACTAGCTTCTCTGTTCGACGTTTTAGCATGTACGACAATGTATGAATGTGGCTTGGCCAATAAATAAAAAATCTGGAGAGCCTTCATTGCAGTGCAAATTTACTACTAATCTTGAACGGTATGTGTTGTTTTTTTTTATTGGTTAATTTGTATTGTTTGGGAGATAACCGAGCTGCAGAGCAGAAATTGGGAGAGAAGATGGATCAGCCAAGGCACATAGTGACCATTTGTGATAAGAAAAGAAAGGAGGACATGGTAGAATATTTAGGGAATTCTATTCTAGACCTATTTCTTAATCTAATCACACCAGTCACATGTTGTATGCTATTGCACGATT
>ML835460.1:5411-39020 GCA_009831015.1 Picea engelmannii | reverse complement strand
AGCTAGTTTATTTCCATTCTGTCTGTAAGCATATTTCAGTCATTTGTTATTAATGAAATGAAGTCTTATTTCCGCTGCATCTCTGCATTTATGTGTATTTTTGTATTTCATTGTGTTCCTACATAAATCCGGATCAACATCTCTTCTCATAGATAAGTTGTCACCATTCTAGCGAGTCATTCACTCTATAGTTTTATAGTTTGTGTACATTCTCTCGTTAATAAAAATTGTGCATTATTGTATCTTTGTGTTTATTGCAATATTTATGTGTATCTCGCAATATCTATGTATATTTCATTATTATATATCTTCCTTCATTTCATTCTCAAAAAAATATGTATCATTCAAATAGTTTATGCCTTTCTTTCTGATAGGCTAATAATTTTTCCTTGCCCTGGATATTTTCAATATCCTCGATGTTTTTTAGGACATCTTGATAAGTCTGAGCTCCTTGAAATACAATGTCAAAGGGATATTTTCATGCTGCTAATACTTAGAATATTAACTGATTCACAATGTTCCTTGACAATTCCATAGGGATCATGCCTCCTGAAATTAGAAAAATGGAACCAGGGGCATTCAAGATGAATAAATTCCTTTTTAGCATGGTGAGTATTCAATATAGTATATATTCCAAGATTGATTGCAAATGAAGGCCACAATTTCTTTGAATTCATGATTAAATCATAAGTGATAATTGATACCATTTGAAAAGCAATTTCTCTTAAGACTAGACGGCCTGGAACACACTTTGGTAATAAATGAGGAGTTGACGCACAGCCATAAATTTTGATATAGGAAAAGTATTCATGTAAAAACCAATCCCTAATCCCTTTGATGGCATCTTTGGCTTCCTGAGTAAATTTTGAAGCTGGTTGATTAAATAATAGTATATAGAGGGGGGCATCATGAAATTCGCACATATATCATACAAATACTTTTTGCACTTATGATTCCAGAGTACTAAACAATAGACATGTATAGGCAGTCGAGAAGGAGACCATTTCCATTTCATTAGAGGAAAAGTGTTTCGAGCACATACAACATCAACTTAATAGGAAGACATGAAAAACCCTACACCAAAACCAAGTGGAGCATCTTGTGATTGCTTAACAACTTGATGAATACTTGAGGACAAAATATGAGTTGAATTGAGAATAGAACCCTTTTTAACGATCCGATGGGCAAGGGGAACTCATTCTAACTTAAAGAGTTGGGCATCATTCTCACCATATAGCCTACACTACATTATTGCCACTAATTCGTAGGGTTGTTTAAAATAATGTATTGGATACAGTCTATTTGACTTTGCCTTGAATACCTCATATCCATACAACCAATAATTTACTAAATCAACCATATCCAGGTCTTGGGCTTTGAAGACTTCTAAAAATTGTTTGTTTAAACTAATTTCAAGTGGTCTTAAATTGTACATAGTAGCTAAATCTTTTAGTCTGAATGACGCTACAACTTTGCGAGATGAACTTACCAGATGTTTTGAGGTTGACATTAGCAAATATCCACTCTACCATTTCATAATAGGGAATAATTGTTGGCCTTACAACTATATGGTGAAGGTCATATTTATTGACAGTTTTATATGCTTCTCTATCCAGTTCATCGTCTTCGTGAAAATCCTTGTATCTGAAAACTTTACAAATATGTCCCCAATCCAAGCATCCTTTGTGTCCTATGCTATGACTTGTGTCAGAGAAGAAGGTAGTGTTAGGGTTCTTGTCCTCATTAAAAACCTTATTCTCTACATCCTCAACTTTCTCCTATTTTCCTTTGGATTGTTTAGTCATTTTATCTACAAAAAACCATAGTTGTCGAGAAAAATCATAAATATTTTGAATAAAATTAAAGAGAATAACTAATTTAATTAATTCATGAAGATTAGTTCTTACCAAAGTTTACCACTGTAGTTTGTAACAAGAATTCAATATTGCTTTAATGTAAGAAGAACTTCAAATGCACATGAACACAATTATCTCTTTTCTTTCACACGTATAAGTAGGAAAACAAGGGTTTCACAAAACAACTAAGTGTAGTGGATGAACGAAACACGAGTTATTTCCCCGAGCGCCATTAATTTCTCCTACTGTAATTTTAATTCATTTTGGTTGGAGAATTTAAATAAGCATGAAGAACAAATGTTTTTAAATGAAAAATCAATGGGAAAACTCAACAACTGAAATGTAAAAAAAAAGTTGTGTTACCGGAATATGGAATCTAAATGAGCTGGATATAGTAAAAAGAAAGTTTAATCGAAATCCCATATATAGATGCCATATCAACACAATTTAGATTGCTTATTTTCCATAATTCAATGTTGTGAAGATTTCATTTTTCAAAAAATTGTGTCTTTTCTCTTCATGAAAAACTATGTGGCAATTTTGCCTGTTTTGGTGCAGCTTCACACTTTTGCTAAGAAAAGTCATGCAATCTTGTTTAGGACCCGTCCATAGGTTTTTAACCCCATAATTGTGCCTCTATGTGCCTTTTCGAGTTCCTCATAGGTGCACACTACTTTATTTATTTCATTTTTCCTAACTTGGAGGGTGTTGAATCACATTCCCTTTTTTCCTTGTAATATTGGATAATTTATGGCTGTTACTTGATAATTTTCCACATAGTTAAAAAGAACTGAAAAAAAGGAAAGAGAATACACTTTAATTTTTCTCAATGAACTTTTATTTTAGTAATTTTCTTTACAACTTATTTTATATTTGACAATCATATCACACATTTTTCACACAAACAAAACCAAACTATAATTTTTCTAATTAGTATTTTCTTTTCCAAAAATTTAAATTACAATTTCTCTCGATGAAATTTTACTTTATGAAATAGTAATTTCCTTTCCAAAAAAATTATATTTAAAAATCATATCTCACATTTTACACACAAACAATATCAAACTATAACTTCTCTCAATGAACTTTTACTTTAGTAATTTCCTTTGCAACAAATTTTATATTTGTCAATGATATCACACATTTTCCACACAAACGATACCAAACTAAAAAAGAAACCTTTAAAGTCCACCATTTAATGGGTTCTCTTCGTCAAATGATTTTTCGAAACACATTATCTTATGCCCCTACATTAACATCAATTAATGAGAGGGTGTAGTGAAAACTTGGTTAGTCAATTTCATCAAACAAAAACAACATTGAAATCAATTAATGAGAGGGTGTAGTGAAAACTTGGTTAGTGAATTTTATTGAACAAAAGCAACATTTATATTAAGTGTAGGGCTTTGGTTGTGGGAGTTGTGTTTAAATTTTCTAAGGCTATTAAAAATTGGGATTAGAAGTTGAATGGGTTTAAGGATATAAGTCATTTATTAGAGATAATGATATAGGGGCACACATTGAAAGATATGCATTCAAGACTAGCTTGAGTCATAGATATGTGGCATCTCACTATTCAACCTATGAGTCTACACCCCCAACTACTTCTTGTGAAGAGGAAACTTAGTGGCCCATCTTAGGATTTTCCACCACTCATGAGGATTAAAAGTGGTAACTGAGATAGATAGTGCATCATCCCTTACATTTTATCAACTTGGACGTTGCTCACTATAACTCATCTCATCCACACCTTCATTTGGATTACAACAAACATAGATCCATCTTAACCCCAAATCTATCAAGCGCTGAGAGGGATCAAATCTCTCAAGGTGAAAACCTTTTTTAGAGTGAAAAACTTGAGGAAATGTTAAAGGTTTGCACCTCAAGAGATTTGATCCCTCTCAACACTTGATAGATCCAAGGTTAACATGGATCTATGTTGGTTCCAATCGTGGGCAGTCACACAAACTTTGTGGATCAACAACAATATGTATATCTATATGTCGAAGATTAATCTGATCATTTGAAAGTTATTTGGTTACATCGATTGTTGAGAATATAGAGAGTATGAATCAAAAGTATAGTTAATGAGTTACATGTGGAATATGTTGAATATAAAAAGTAACAATGTAGAATGATGAAAAATGTGATAATAATAAGAATGTAGTAAATTACAAATATTTACACAGTGATCAACCTCAATCTTTCATCTTTTACTTTTCTGCTTTTCCAGGTTGAGCACGTTTTTCACATTTTATATGACTTCAACTTAGGTTGAGCACATATGAATTCAACTTATAATATTTGTTTTGAAATTATATTATTATTTTAGGACAAACACATGTCATTTCTTCAATTAATTCAATGAATCATTTTTCATAGTATTATCACTAAAATCAATTCACCCTATTGTTTTATGTTATATCACTATCATTGAAATCAATGCACCTTATTGCTTCACTCATTTGAAAAAGTATCTGAAAATCAAGAAGGATTGACTCCACATTGACTAATTTAACACTCCATTGAATTTATGACACACTCCTTGCAAAAGTCCAAAACTTATCGACTCAACCTAAATGAAAGTACAGAAACTGAAAGGTAGATCAATACATTGCTATACAAGGGCCATATTTAGTGTAATGTCCCCCACCTCTTGATGAAGAGGTTTGGAGAGACTCGGTAGTCTAGTCATCCACACGAGACTATAGTCTCATGAAACATGGGGCAAAGTCAGCTAAACTAAATGTTATAATATGAAGTTGACTTGAAAAGGTAAAAAGTAACTCACTGAAGAATTAGAACACTTGATGTTGAGTTAGGAGTTGAACCTAAGGGTTAACTAACTCAACAGAAGAATAGAATGGAGGTATAAAGGAAATCCTAGGGCACACCTCTCACTCAGATTATTATTGCAAATTGCTTTTGGGCTCTTAAGCACACAGTTTTGAGGGTTTTGAGAATACAAACCCTCGATAATAATTTGGTGTTGAAAGATTCCACCTATCTTGTTCCAAGCTTGGTCTCGGGGATGAAATACTCCACCCACACCAGTCTACAACATTCATAGGTATCATCACTTATCCATGACATCTGCAGGTCATACCCTTGAGGGTTTTCAGCCATTCATTGAAGGAAGTTTGATCCAAGAGATTGGCAGGGCATTTGGACATTCTAGCACTTGCATTTTTCTTGCAGGGCCTTGATCATCAGTTCTAGTGCATTTTGAAAGGGTTATTCTTGTCGAATGATTTCCTAGAGCATTGGCACGATTTGGAGAAAAGGAGGGCACTATTGAGATTCAGATCTACTCATTTTGGAGGGGTTATACTTCATATCTGAGATTGAGACTTCACCTAGTGATTTGCAATGTCTTGATCTATCTTTCATGGGATTTTCATGGAATTTTGAGGCCTCCTTCATCAGGGCCAAATTATTAGGCATTGACAGGATTCAGGAGAGCACAACTTCACTTAGGGATTCAACATTTGGAGGAGCATCTCTTGGTATTTCAGTTTGAGACTTCAGGAGGGGGTTCTACTCACCCCGATCTATCATTATATAGGGTTTGGAGTAATTTGGAAGCTTCCATCAGCTAGGCCAAAATATTGGGTCTTCTCAGCTCTTCAGGAGGACGTGCCATCAGCCAGGGGATTTGGACTTGACCCTAGTTCTTCTTGTATTGGTCTTCATTCTATATTCAGCCTTTAGAGGCTTGAATATTCTTATCAGGAGCATTTTGTAGCAACTCATATCTTATCTATTGGAGCTATCTGATGTTATTCCAGATCTGCATTTTTATTGTATCAGGTTCTTGCTTATTATATCAATAAAGGTCAGATCTATGATGTTTGGTTCTATATCTTGTGTTACTGGTCATATCTTGTATTTCCATTGTTTAGATTCATATCTATGCTTGATAACTGAACTATAAAGCCTAAGACCTAACTCATAAGTAAACCTGCAAGAAAACACATACACATCAATTAACAGTGAGAAGTTAGTGTTCCAAACGAAAAAATCGGCTTGGGAACATAACAGTGGTATCAGAGCGTTGATCCTCCCATCCTGTGAGGGTTAGCGTATGCAAAAGTTCAATGGCATTTAAATGGGCAAAAGGAGGAAACAGACAGGTGAGGCAGAGGCCAAAATGGAAGGATCAGGTGAGGACAGTGAGCCACAAATGCTAGTAGGGATCTCTAGGGAGCTACAACACTCCATAGAGGTGTCACAGAGAATCATTGTACATCATCTGTAGGAAAACTAGGAGGAAACACATAGAGGATGGACAGAGATGGAAAAGACCTTAAATATGGTAAGCGACAACCAAGAGTTGATATCACGTCTTTTGATGTAGATGACTCATGGGGGAAAGGGTCCAGAATCTTATGCCAATGGGGAAACTAGTGGATCTCATGGCGGGAACATACATCAGTAGGAGTGTGTTCCCTATTATCATACCGAGGGGGAAATCCATGGAGGGGGAGCACCACATGGACAAAAACACAACAGGACCACTCATAGGCCCTATCTACCTTTGTTTTTGGATGAACAAACACAACTAGAATTCTAAGATGAAATGGAGGGAAGTTTTGCACAGTATGTCATGGAATATAACTCACTGAGCATAGCAGTCCAGAGATAGATGAAATTGGATCAGTATTATGGATTTAAACTCAGGGACAAACCTAGGTCGTACCACAGGAGAAACTATGAGTTAGAGCGCAGGGCTGGAAAAACGGAGATCCCCTATTTTGATGGGTCTCCCAAGATGACTGCACAGGCTTGGGTGCAAAAACTAGATACTTATCTGCATCTTAACCCCATGAGAGAGATGGATGCCATCAAGCTTTCCACCATGTAATTGGAGGGAAAAGCTCATGACTAGTGGTACCATGGGTTATCTACACTTGGCCACAATCAGATAGTGGCATACACAGAGGCTCATTGACAGGTTTGACCACGGGGATCCAGAACTCCATTTCATGGAACTCACCCAACTTAGACAGACAAGATCACCTGAGGTGTATATTGAGGAGTTTCAGAGGATAGCATTCATGGTACAGGACGTGACACATTCAAGACTCATGATGCTTTTCACAGAGGGTTTGATGGAACCCTTAAAGGGTTGGGTTAAGGATTTCAATCCTACCAACTTGCAGGATGCTATATGGAGGACAAGAGATCTAGGCCCAACATCTAAATATAAGTTTATGCCTAGACCACCTCTAAACACTGGAGGAAGAGACCAAAGACCTCCAATGAATCCAAGAGGAAGAGACCCAAGGGGGTTTGATAGGGGAAGAGGTAGGATGGATGAGAACACAAGGAGGGAACTAAGAAGAAAGAAACTATGTTATACATGCAAAGAGCCTTGGGATCCATCCCACAAGTGCATGGGTAGAGGCAAGGCCCACTACATTGAGGTTACTTCAGACAATGAAGAGGAGGAAGATTTCGGCCACCTGCAAAATATAGAAGCAGATACCACCGAAACTGTTGAAGAAGAAGGTCAAGGTCACGGCATGCCAACATAAGAGAAGGATACATTAGCATCCATCAGTGGGGTACCCAGGTATAACACCTTCAGTATGAGAGGGGTACTATAGGGACATAAGGTTTCGGTTCTCATTGATGGGGTTGCTTCTCACAACTTCATTGATTCAACACTGCTACAGAGGAGGCACATACCCACAGTTGAATTTGAAGGATTCAAGGTGGAGGTAGAAGGATGAAGCACCATGCCCTGTAAGAGGTATATTCCAGGGATGAAGCTTACACTGGGCATACATGGCTTAGCACAGGACTTCTATGTGATGGACCTCCCCGATACAAACATCATCCTTGGAGTTTAGTGGCTTAGTTCGTTGGGACCAATCACCACTAACTACAAGACTATGGAGATGTCTTTCACAGAGGAAAGTGGAAAAAAGGTAGTTATTAGGGGCATGTTAGGAAACACAGCTAGGGTGGTTACGAAAAAGTGCATGGAGGCCATTTTCAAAAGAGAGGACATTGTATATGCTACAGAGTGTATGATTTCAGTACGTGTGGACAAGGAAGGGAAGGCTCACTATGCACCAGAGATTCAAAGAATCATTAACAAACATAGCAAGGTGTTTGGACCCATTCCACCAGGAGTACCACCAAATAGGGGGTTTGAGCATATCATAGAGTTGGAAGAGGGAGCGAAACCAGTCATCACCACTCCCTACATACACCCAAATAAGTACAAAGACGAGATAGAGAAGGCCATCAAATAAATTTTAGACATGGGTCACATTAGACCAAGTTCCAGTCCTTTGGCATTTTCAGTGGTACTAGTAAAGAAGAATGCTGGAACCATGCACATATGCATTGATTTCAGGGCATTGAACAAGAAAAATATTAAGAACATGTATCCCATTCCGAGGATTAATGAGCTATTGGATGAGCTCCATGGGGATGTTTACTTCACCAAGATTGACTTGCACTCTGGCTATCATCAGATCAAAATGAGGGAGCAGGACATCCCCAAAACTGCCTTAAGGTGTCACTACGGCCACTATGAATTCCTAGTGATGCCATTTGGATTCACTAATGTGCCAGCCACATTTCAATCTTGCATGAATCATGTCTTCAACAAGCAGTTGAGGAAGCACCTTCTAGTATTTTTTGATGACTTATTGATCTATAGCAGGACTTGGGAGGAACATATTCAGCATGTGGAACATATTCTAACCATCATGGAGGACCAATCCTTGTATGCAAAAGAGTCCAAATGTGAATTTGGAATGACATAGGTTCTCTATTTGGGACACATCATCGGAGTAAAAGGGGTACAGGTACACCAAGAGAAGATCCAAGCCATATTTGACTGGCACACACCTAAGACCCTTACAGAGTTGAGGGTGTTTCTTGTCATTTGTTTCTATTATGGGAGGTTCGTCAAGGGTTTCTCACAGCTTTGTGCACCCTTGACCGATTTGACCAAGAAAGGGGCTTTCAGATGCAGTTCAGAGGCATAATTGACATTTGACAAAATGAAAAAGGTAATGAGCACATGCCCAGTTTTAGCCCTACCAGATTCCGGCCAACCCTTCACATTAGAGTGCGATGCCTCCAGAGAAGGCATTGGGGAAGTGCTTATGCAGAATAGGCATCCCCTTGTCTATGGGAGCCAAAAGTTGAGGGGCCCTGAACTTCTCTACACTATCTATGATAAAGAAATGTTGGCCATCATGCATGCATTGGCCAAATTCAAAAAAATACTTGGTAGGAGAAAGATTTGTAGTGAGGTCAGATCACAACATCCTTAAGTACTTTTTGGAACAAAAGGACTTAAATGAGGCAACATAAGTGGGTTAGAAAAATACAGGCCTATGATTTTGACATTGAATTTGTTAAAGGGAAGAATAATGTAGTGGCAGATGCATTATCTAGAAGGCCATTAGTTTATGCTATGACCGATATTTCAGTTGACTAGAAGTCCCACCTCTTGGTAGAATACTCAAAAAAACAGTTCTCTTGTCAGTTGATGGATGGGCAGATATAGGATGACAACTTCATAATCATAGATGATGTCATCTACTACAAGGGCTGAATTTTCTTGGTTCCTGAGTTAGCCTTTAAAGCCAAGGTATTGCAAGCATTTCATGATTCACCAGTGGCAGGGCACAAAGGAATTGTCAAAACATACAGGCAGGTAAGGGAAAGGTTTTCATGGAAAGATCTCAAAGAAGATGTAGTGTGTCACATCCAGGAGTTCACTACTTGCCAGGAAAAAAAGGATGAGCATACACATCCAACAGGACTGTTACAACCTCTACCCATCCTAGAGCACAAATGGGAAAGCATCTCTATGGAATTCATCAAAGGATTTTTAAGGGCACAAGGGAAAGATTGTATTTTTGTAGTGGTGGACAGGTTGACTAAATTTGCACACTTCTTCTCCATTGCCACAGACTTCAGTGCAACACAGGTTGCAGATTTGTTCTTCAGGGAGATCTTTAGACTACATGGCTTTCCCAAGACCATTGTTAGCGACATGAATAGCCGATTTATGAGCACCTTTTGGCAGGAGTTATTTAGGTTGATTGGTATGGCCTTAACCCCTAGCACTAGTTACCACCCTCAGACTGATGGACAAACTGAAATAGTCAACAAGTGGGTGGAAGGCTACCTCATAAATTATGTGGTAGGGCAGAAGAAGGCATGGGTTAGGTGGCTAAACCTGGGAGAATATTATTACAATGCCACTTATCATATGTCTATTGGTATGACTCCATTCAGGACCTTATATAGTTACGACCCTCTCTCCTTTGTAGAGATTTCCTTCTGTGAAATCAAAGCTCCTATCATACAAGATTGTGTGCAGTAGAGTCAGGACATACTCAGAGAATTAAAAGATCATCTGCAAAGGTCACAAAATCAACAAATGGTCCAGGAAGACAAACACAGGGTAGAGCATACATTTGAGGTTGGTGACTTGGTCTACTTAAGGCTCCAACCGTACATGCAGGCTTCTATCGAAAGAAGTGGAGCATAAAAACTCCAACCCCGATTCTTTGGACCCTACAGGATCAACAAGAAGGTAGGGGTCATGGCTTATGAACTTGAGCTTCCACAGGGAAACAAGATACACAACGTCTTCCATGTGTCATGCTTGAAGAGGGCCATTGGCCAACACATCACCCCACTTGAGGTACTACCACCCTTAGAAGAAGAGGGGCAATTGATACTAATGCCAAAGGAAATACTAGAGGTTCGGGAGAAGAAACTAAGGAGGAGGAGCATCAAGGAATACTTAGTCAAATGGAAGGACTTGCCTATTGAGGATGCTACGTGGGAGAGTGAACATGTGATACAGGAGACAGGCTCAAAATTGCTTATGGACAAACAATTTCTAGCAGGGAAGATTGTAATGTCCCCCACCTCTTGATGAAGAGGTTTGGAGAGACTCACTAGTCTAGTCATCCCCACTAGACTATAGTCTCATGAAGCATGGGGAAAAGTCAGCTAAACTCAATGTTATAATATGAAGTTGACTTGAAAAGGTAAAAAGTAACTCACTGAAGAATTATAACACCTGAGGTTGAGTTAGGAGTTGAACCTAAGGGTTAACTAACTCAATAGAGGAATAGAATGGAGGTATAAAGGAAAGCCTAGGGAACACCTCTCACTTATCTTGGATTATTATTGCAAATTTCTTTTGGGCTCTTGAGAACACAGTTTTGAGGGTTTTGAGAATACAAACCCTAGAGAACAATTCGGTGGTGAAAGATTCCACCTATCTTGTTCCAAGCTTGGTCTTGGGGATGAAATACTCCACCCACACCATCCTACAACATTCACAGCTATCATCACTCATCCAGGACATCTGCAGGTTGTACCCTTGAGGGTTTTTAGCAGGAGGGCGCACCATTCATTGAAGGAAGTTCGATCCAAGAGATTGCCAGGGCCTTTGGACATTCTAGCACTTGGGTTTTTCTTGCAAGGCCTTGATCATCAGTTCTAGTGGATTTTGAGAGGGTTATTCTTGTCGCATGATTTCCTAGAGAATTGACAAGATTTGGAGAAAATGAGGGCGCTATTGAGATTCAAATCTACTCAGTTTGGAGGGGTTATACTTCAGATCTGACCTTAAGACTTCACCTAGTGACTTGCAATGTCTCGATCTATCTTTCTAGGGAGTTTTAGGGAATTTGGAGGCCTCCTTCATCAGGGCTGAATTATTGGGCATTGACAGGATTTAGGAGGGTGCAACTTCACTTAGGGATTCAACATTTGGAGGAGCATCTCTTGGTATTTCGGTCTGAGACTTCAGGAGGGGGTTCTACTCACCCCGATCTATCATTCTACAGGGTTTGGAGTAATTTGGAAGCTTCCATCAGCTAGGCCAAAATATTGGGTCTTCTCAGCTCTTCAGGAGGACGTGTCATCAGCCAGGGGGTTTGGACTTGACCTCGGTTCTTCTTGTATTGGTCTTCATTCTATATTCATCCTTTGAAGGCTTGCAACTTCTTATCGGGAACATTTTGTAGCAGCTCATATCTTATCTATTGGAGCTATATGATGTTATTATAGATCTGCATCCTTATTGTATCTAGTTCTTGCTTATTATATCAATAAAGGTCATATCTACGATGTTTGGCTCCATATCTTGTGTTACTGGTCATATCTTGTATTTCCATTGTTTATCTTCAGATCTATGCTTGATAACTAAACTATAATCCCTAAGACCTAACTTAGAAGTAAACCTACAAGCAAACACATACACATCCATTAAGCAGTGAGCAGCTAGTGTTCCAAGCGAAAAAATTGGCTTGGGAACATTACATTTAGTGAAGCATCTTCAACTTATAATATCTATTTTGAAATTTGTTTTCGACTAATAATCTCTGTTTTGAATTTTTTTTTCATGCTAAATTTATTTCACTTGATGATTTGTTGTATCTCGCGGTTGAAATCCATATAGAGGATTAATTTCCTTCATATCATTTCTTCAATTAATTTATGCACCAAGTAGTTTTTTATAGTATTATCACTAAAATCAATGCACCTTATTGTTTTGTGTTATATCACTGAAATCAATGTTGTTATTGCTCTAAACAGTAAATAGTAATAGATAAATCACACATAACCAAACAAAGTTCATGACTTCAACTTATCACTAAAATCAATATAGAGGATTAATTTCCTTCTTATCATTTCTTCAATTAATTAATAATTAATGCACTGAGTCATTTTTCATAGTATTATCACTGAAATCAATGCACCTTATTGTTTTATGTTATATTATTATCACTGAAATCCATGCACCCTATTATTGTTTTATGTTATTTCATTCTTAAAATGAATACAACTGCTTGATTATGATAAATAATTTTTTATTGTATCATCATTTTTATTGTATTGGGAAGGACACGTGTCAACTACACTTGAGCATTTTTTTTACATTTTTTACATCTTAATATTATAATTGTTTTAATGTGCAAATACTAATAGATAAAGGAGTTGTCTAAACATTCGACCTTTTAAACTTTTTAGCCGCAATCCCAAGAAACAAGTCTTGGTGAAATCATCATTTTCTGTTATTTAAATTGCATTTTTGAGTGCATAAATGGGTTCAGCACATGGAAAACCCTTAGGGCACTTGAATTATACAAAAGCTATAGATAAATCACATATAACTAAACAAAGTACATGACTTCAACTTATAATATCTGTTTTGAAATTTGTTTTCACTAAGTCATTGTTGAATTCATTTCACTTGAAGATTTGGTGTATCTCATAGTCTAAATCAATATAGTGGATTAATTTTCTTTCTATCATTTTATCAATTAATTAATGCAGAATCATAATATTATCACTGAAATTAATGCACCTTATTGTCTTATGTTATATCATTGTTAAAATGAATACAACTATAGTAAATACTCAAAATAGTAAATAGTAAATAGTACTCTAAATAGTAAATAGTAAATACTAAAATAATAGTAAATAATAATAATAATATTAAAATAATAAAAACAATAATAATAATAAATTTACTAAAATAATAGTAATATATTAAAGTAAGAGTAAATATGATATATATAATAAAAATGTAATTTTTGTTTTTATTAATTCAGCGCACTCTAAAAATTTTAAATCCAACATTACCCTAAAGGTAAATTTACGGAATAATAATAATATATTAAAGTAAGAGTAAATATGATATATATAATAAAAACGTAATTTTTATTTTTATTAATTTAACACACTCTAAATTTTTGAAATCCAACATTACCCTAAACGTAACAACTTCTCCCCATACTACTAGATTGTATAGCGCGTAATAATGATAGATTTCATAAAAGACCCTTAGATCTTATGATTTTGATTTTCTTAGGACGTGATAACATGTCTTAAAAGTATTTATAAAGCATAGTTATTTAAAACAGTAGTTTATTGTAGACCTCCCCTCTATTATATTCTTCCCCGTATCCCTACTACCCCAATCATTATAAGGATTTCGTTGAAAAACAAGGGGTATGTCGGAATGGAACCGAATTCCAGGTTGAGATCCTATCCGGTTGGTGGTTTAGATCAAGGAGTATTTTACATTTCCATAAATAGTTGTTTCCCTATTCCCATCACGGGGAAATAGTTGAAAGCCCTAGAGCAATTTTGATTTAGTGGTTGCGAACGGTCCGGTTGAGAATATCCTCTTCGCACTCAATCCTAAGACAGTGCATTTGTGCACTCAACAGTGTAATATGGACCATAATAACGTGTGGTTTCATAGACACGTTACTTGACACGTGTTTCAATGCACTCGCATCTAAATAATGGTGAATTGATTTGTGGCATGAGTGGAGAGGATCAATCGATTCATATTAAGTATGTGATAACGACGTCTGTTCGACTTTTCAATGATGATGTAAACAACTTAAAAACAACCATAACTTCTTTAAAAGATTTAAAGGAGGATAATAAATATGAAATATGATGTTATTTTAAAGAATTTTGAAGTAATTTTGTATTATCAAGATATTTTTTTTGGGGGGGGATATTGGCTTAAAATCTGGTGAAAAATTGTTAGATCTAGTGATTATTTTTGTAGAATCTTAATGTTTCTAGAGGTTTTTCACCATGTTAAATTTATTTCTACGTTAAAAATGGATTTTAACAATATAAATTAGTGATTTAATGCAGATTTATGTCACAGCATTATGGCCAAAAAAGCCAAAAAATAGAACAAACAACGCCTTGAAAAATTTATTTGCTTAAATTTTCACTTGCTAGAAAGTTAAAATTAAAAGCATAAAAAATGACATATGAATAATTATCTATGGATTTTAATCAAACAAAAATCTTTGAAAAATCTTTAATGTGAATGCGAACTGTATTTAAAAGAATATTAAAAGCATTTTTTTTGAAAAGTTAGTATGGTCCCCTCCAACTCTTTTTAATTGTTGATGTAAATAAGTTTCTCTATATATAATATGTATCTTAAAAAAGAAGAAGAAAGAATTGGTTTCATGATGTAAACACAACACATATGCATAGCAAGTTGCAAAGACATAATTAGATGAAACAAGGGGAAAAAGGAAGTCACTGATGATTGTCACTTACAAAATTGAAAGGGGAAAAATATGCTTTGAAATGAACCCTTGCTTTCTTGAAGATCCATTTCATTGAAGAAATTGAAATTGATAACTAGTTAATTCTTTGGTTAATTATTGTGTTTAAGAACACTTGATTTCCATTCCTAAAACTCTCTAATCTCAACATTGGAGAAGCCATTTTGTAAGGGGAAAAGTATGCTTTGAAGTGAACCCTTGCTTTCTTGAAGATCCATTTCATTGAAGAAATTGAAATTGATAACTAGTTAATTCTTTGGTTAATTATTGTGTTTAAGAATGCTTGATTTCCATTCCTAAAACTCTATAATCTCAGCATTGGAGAAGCCCTTGATTACCTTTGAAAATGGTTTAAGGATAGAAAATATGGAAAGGCTTAGCAATGTAGAACTATTAAAGTGGAGTACACTACTCCTCATTACAAAAATGGCTAAGGCAAGGAACATGTGGAGGATAAAGTAATTTGGATGAGTCATGGAGGTTACCTTTCCCTTTGCACTCTCTGTTATGCAATGGTGAGGAAAAAGGTGTGTTAATCCTTGGCATGTAGAGGGACAAGTTGGAGGGAGGTTACCCCACTCTTTGCACTTCACACTTTGCACAGAGACAAGAGGCACAAAAGGAAATGGGTAAGATACCTAAGGTATGCAAAGGGTTGTTGTGTGGAAGATAGGAGGAGTTAGAGGGGAGCTTAGTTCTACACTCCAAAACATAATAAAAGCAAAAACACATAATGGAGAAGAATCCCAAGATAGAGAAGCCCAAGGCCTACCTTGTAGATTACATGATATCCATGTAGGCAAGCAACTAATAAAAAAGTGACATGTGGCAATTCGAGGAAAGCACGAAATCTTTGGTTTCAACAGGATGTGAAGTGCCAAGAAGAGGTGGAAAGTGTTTCTTAAGGATAGTTGTTGGAAACGGTTGGGAAGGTCGTTGGCCTTCTAGATACACAAGAACTCAATCATAAAAGAAGCATTTAAAGAAGGAAAAAGGGTTTGATTGGTTAGAATTGTTTGGTTGGAAGATTGAGAGAAAGAGAGGGTTCATATATTGTTGGAGGTTGATGCTAGATTGCATAGCTTATAGAGATTAGAGAGAGTGACTTAAGTTGAGGTTGCTTGATAGGTTCGTGGAAGAGATGTACATACAATGAGTTCAATATTGTCATTGTAATTTTGTATTTCTTATGTTCTCAAGCCAAAGAGACTTTCAATTATAAAAGCACCTTTAATATAATAACTAAAGAAAGATAGTCATTTCAAAGCTAGAGTTTTTGCCATGTGAGTTTCTCTAAGGTATCTCTTGTGTCATATGCATATGTGTGATTGAGTATTTAATTATGTTAGAATTTAACTTGTTAAATAAATACAATCACTATTAATGCACATCAATTTTTCCTAGGAAGTGTTCACAATCTTTTTTATTATTTTGCATAAATGATTTATGTTAGTGAATTGTTTTGGCCATATGTCACACAATTACATATAAATCTTTTTTATTATTTTTCATAAATGATTTATGTTGGTGAATTGTTTTGGCCATATTCCATATAGTTATAGATCATAACACGTGACATAGATTGACCTAGCTGAAAGTGAGGATACCAACATGCAAGTCCAAGAGTTATTGGACTTAGGATTGATAAAATAAAAGCTTGAGTTCATGTTTAGTACTTGTTGTACTAGCATCCAAGAAAGGAAGAGAGTGACATATGTGCACCAATTCAAGGGGCATCAATGAAATCACCATAAAATATTGGTTTCCATTGTCAAGGATAGAAGATTTGATGTTAAGTGGAGTGATGTATTTCACCAAGACTGATTTGAAGAGTGGAAGACAACCTTCAATACAAATGAATCATTGTATGAATGATTGTTCATAACATTCGGGTTGATGAATGCACCCACCACTTCCATGACGTGATTAACAACTAGTTATTTGTGTTGGGAGCCAAGAAGGACATGAAGAACAATTGCAACTTATATGGAAACACGTGGAGTAGTGACAAACGTAGAAGCATGAAGAAATTATGGAGAATGAAACATTGCATCAAAAAGCCAAGACAATGAGAAAATGATACAATAGATGAACAAGAGTTATGGTGAGAGTGGTTTGGCTATAAAATCATTGAAATGGGGGTATGGATTGTAGAATGTACTTGGAGATTAAACGTTGGAGAGAGATGAAAATGTGGGATGGGTTGAGAATCCAAAGCCCATTGGATTACATATGAATTGATGGTTGCAATTCAATGCAGTAAAAGATGTCATGAGAAGACAAAATGACCAGCCAATTGTAAGTTTTAAACTTGTGAAGTAAAGCAATGCATGTACATTTTAAGAAAAACATAAATTAATCAATGGTTCACACATATAATACACATAGATTTACATTGGAAACCCTTAACTAAGATAAAACCATCCTTCCTTGGTGTTGCACCTCTCAACTCTTCATTGTATTAATTTCACCATTTACAATACAATATATCTTCAGACCCATTCGTCAAATCTAACACACCCCCCCCAACACACATGCAAATAATATAACACCTACCCAACATTCTCCCACTTGTTGTTTTCTTTGCATACAGGGGGTCACAGGATTACGTAGTCAACAATCTAGGGTAGTAATTCCCCTTGTTTCTCTACACCATGAGAACTTCTCAGAGCTCACAGATTTTGTCAATGAATCTACAACATTCTTCAAAGTGTCAGACTTCTCCAGCAAAACCTTCTTGTCTTCAACCATGTCTCTCACAAAGTGATATTGAACATAAATGTGTTTTGTCTTTGAATGATAAGTCGGGTTCTTTGCCAGGAAGATTGCACTTTGACTGTCGCAATATAACCTTATTTCTTATTGTACCAACCCAATACTTGAACACAATCTATGTAACCATATTGCTTCCTTGCATGCATGAGTGGTTGCCATGTATTCAACGTCTATCTATATTTGAGAGTGCCACTACGACCTGTCTTTTTCTCATCCAACTTATTGCTCCTCCAAATAAGTTTTAAGCACGTACCCACTTGTATATCTTCTGTGATCCAGATCTCCATCCCAATTTGCATCAACAAACCCATGAATGTCCAAGAATCTGTCCAATATTGGTCTTCCTTGGTAGCACAATCCATAGCTAGAATTCCCATGAAAATATATGAAAACCCTCTTTATTGTTGTTGAATGCTCCTTCCCTGGTTTTGACATATACCTACTCAAAATTCCCATTGTATGTTCAATGTTCGGTCTAGTATAAACCATTGCATGCATCAAACTCCCTATTGCACTAGCATATGGAACATGGTACATGTCCTCTTCCTCTTCTTGTGTCTCGGGACATTGATCTGCAGACAACTTTAAACCTATAGGAATAAGAACCTTGATTGGTTTACTTTCCTTCATATTAAACCTATGAAATATCATGTCAACATATTTTCTTTGATTCAACCAGAGTTTCATGTTTGCATGATCTCTTTTAATCTCCATTCCCATAATGAAGTTAGCAACACCGAGATATTTCATGTCAAATTTGGATGATAGCTGTGATTTCACCTCCTTGATAACATCCATGTTATTTCCTACCAGCAACATGTCATCAACATACAACACTACATAAATGAAGTGATTACTAACCTGCTTGGAATATACATAGTGATCAACCCTACTTCTCAAAAATTCCAGTCCAAGCATGTATGGTCAAACTTTTGGTACCACATCCTCAGTCTTTGCTTCATACCATATAGATACTTGTTTAGCTTACATACTAGCTCTTTCTTTCCCTTCACTGCAAATCCTTCTAGCTGCTTCATGTAGATTTCTTCTTCCAGATCCCCATGTAGGAATGTTGTCTTCACATCCATCTGTTCTGCATCAAAATAAAAAGCAACAACAACAGATAAAATAAATGTAATAGATGTTAACTTGGAAACAGGATAAAAAATTTCACCAAAGTCAATTCCATCTACCTTGGAATAACCTTTTGCAACTAATTGAGTTTTGTATTTCTCCACTTTTCCTTCTGCATTCATCTTCTTCTTAAATACCCATTTGTTTCTAATGGAATTTATTCCAGTTGGAAACTCAACTATATCCCATGCCTCATTCTTATCCAAGGCATCCATCTCTTCAACCATGGCCTTCTTCCAAAGTTTACTATCCTCTAAATTCACTGCTTCCCTGACAATTATGGGACATCATCAATAATAGATAAAGAAAAATTAGCATGAAAATTAGGTGGATTGTACCTTTCTGGTTTCCTTATTTCCCTCATTTATCTCCTCAATATTGGAGTATGAGGTTCTTCTTCTTCTGATTCATCTTCTTCGGTTGGTTCATATTTTGCATCATCCAACTCAAACTCTATTTTCTCAGGTTCTTCTTTCCTTGGTAGGAATTCCTATTTGGGAACATCTTTAATCTCTCTAAAAATAACATCTTGACTATAAATAGTCTTAGTTTATGGGCTCCAAATCTTATAACCTTTCATACCATCTTTCTAACCAATAAAGATACACTTTTGAACTTTATTATCCAACTTACTCCTATTTTCCTTTGGAACATGTACATAAGCATCACAACCAAACACTATGAGATGTTCAAGAGATATTTTCTTACCAATCCATACCTCATGCAAAGTTTTTTCCACCAACGTTGACAAGGGTGATCTATTTACCAGGTAACATGTAGTACCCACTGCCTCTACCCAGAATTCTTGTCCTAACCCGACACGACTAAGAATGCTACTTACTTTTTCCATCAAAGTCATGTTCATCCTTTCTGCAACCCCATTCTGTTGAGGTGTGTATCGAGTAGTATTCTTCCTTGCTATACTACACTTCTTATAGAACTCTTCGAATTCATTCCCACAAAATTATCCACCATTATCTATCCTCAACACCTTTATTTTATTCTCTTTCTGATTTTCTATGAGAGCCTTAAACTCTTTAAATTTATCATACCTCATATTTCTTCCTGAGAAAACAAATCCATGTTTTCCTTGAGAAATCATCTATGAATGAAACATAATACACATATTTACCTAGTGATGGAACATACACAGGTCCAAACACATCATTGTGTATCAACTCTAAGATACCCTTTGCTCTTGTAGCACCAGATGAGAATATTGCTCGATTTTGTTTACCATATATGTAATGTTCACATAAATAAAAATCTAGGGTGAAATTAGACATACCTTCAACCATACCTTTACCATGTAGTGTTCGAAGGCCATTTTCTCCAATATGTCCCAATCTTTGATGCCATATCATGGTATTCTTTCCAGGGAAAATATGGATATTGTATTCTTTATTTCTCTATTAAGGGTCAACAAAATTGTTACACCCACCAATATAATTTCTTCCCAACAAATTGTACAGAGTTCCACATCAAAATCCCCATATCAACACCATTGCTCCTCTAACCATATTGCAAAATACCTTTCCCAATAAATTATCCACACCTACATCATCCAACTTACTTACATATATTAGGCTCCTGACTAGATTTGGGATGTACAAAACTCTAGGGAGAGTTGTGATCCTTCCATCTTTCAGCAACAACTTAACCCTTCCACGTCCCATGATTTTGGTTTTCGAGTCTCCTAGGAAGACATAACCATCATCATATTTTTCATATTCATTGAACCACTCCCTGTGAGGAGTCATATCAAATGATGCACCTGAGTCAATCAGTCATACATCACCATCTGTATGTGTACCTATAGATGTTAAGTAAAAATCACCTCCATCTTCTGTGGAGGTTTTTGCCTCTATGGAAGAGGAATCATCAGATCCCTTTGCTTT
This sequence comes from Picea engelmannii, assembly GCA_009831015.1. Taxonomy (NCBI): domain Eukaryota; kingdom Viridiplantae; phylum Streptophyta; class Pinopsida; order Pinales; family Pinaceae; genus Picea; species Picea engelmannii. The sequence goes on along the minus strand of ML835460.1, from coordinate 18,251 downwards.
ATCAACTTTCTTAGACCTGCAATATTTCTTATATTGCCTAGCTTTACCACATTTCCAACATTTCCTCAAATATTTTCCTAGGGATTTAGATCTACCTTTAGATTTAGATCCTCCCCTCCCAGCCCCCAGCCCCCCGAAGACTTATTTGTATCCCTATATTTGGGATGACCTGTTACAAATAAATCATTTGTGCTATGACTATCCATGCTTTTTTGCCTCATCTCTTCTGATAAAAAGCATGAAACCACATCCTCATACTTCAATGCAGATTGACTAGTACTATCAATTGCTACAACCAGATTATCCCAAGAGTCTAACAAAGAACATAACAAGTTAATACGCTTATCTTCTTCTTCAAGCATAATATTAAAAGATATAAGTTGACTTACCAGAGTATTGGAGGCATTTATATGCTCTATCATAGAATCTCCATCTTCCATCCTAAGATGATGCAACTTCTTTCGAAGAAACAACTTGTTTACCATGGAATTTGACTGATACAAATTCCCTAACGTTTCCCACATTTCTTTGGATGTAGATTCTCTTGACACATTCAATAACATTGAATCATCCAGGCAGAGTCAAATCATACTCCTTGCTCTTTTATTCAACTTCTCCCAATATTCTTGCAACATACCAATAGATTGATTACTAGTAGTTTGTGTACTAGTATTTTGTGCTCCATTAGTTTGTGTGCTAGTAGTTTGTGTACTTCTAGGTTGTGTACCAATGGGTTGTTTACTGAGATCCACAACGATCCATTGTTCTTTGTATACAAGAAGGTCCTCCATCTTGAACTTCCATAGCTCAAATTTTTTACCATTGAATTTCTTAATCTTGATTCTAGAACTGCTTTCCATTCTATTTCAACACACAAATCACCATTGCAAAGCTTCCATTGAACCTAGGTTTATCATAGACCCAAGATAAAATTGATCTATCAAGACTGATCCAAACCCTTAGCAATAAAGGCATCCCCCTAAAGCCAAAAAACATGCTCTGATACCACATCTAAGTGTTAAACCTGTGAAGTAAAGCAATGCATATAGATTCTAAGAAAAACATAAATTGATCAATGGCTCACACATATAGTACTCATAGATTTACACTGGAAACCCTTAACCAAGAGAAAACCAACCTTCCTTGGTGTCACACCTCTCAACTCTTCATTGTATTCATTTCACCATTCACAATACAATATATCATCAGACACATTCATCAAATATAATGCACCCCCACACACACATACAAAGAATATAACACCTACCCAACACCAATTATAGAAGTTGAAGATGAACAATAAGCAATTACCACCATTATAGATAAGACAAAACAATATAAGATTACAATGTGGTAGTTATAAGAATACATGAAGATAAATAGTAGATTGATGAATGATATTGTGGATTGTCGAAAAGAAAGAAAGGACGAAGGATTTCAATCCATGAAGAAGTTGTTATGTCCTCCAACCTAGCAACATATGGTACTATGCAGATGTGTGAGATAAAGGTATAGTAGGATGGTGGAGGTTTTATTACCTTACACCTATGTAATTTGTATCTTACATTTAATGAGATAGGGAGACGATTATCTTCATTATATTTGTGTGAGTGATATGCTACTTTTATTTGTGTAAATGAGTAGATTCATTGGTTAGAATTTTGTGAGTTGTTACAAGTGGGAATTTTGTGAGTATAAGATAATATGTCGGTGAAAGGTACCTCGATGCACTTCATTATTGATAGTGGTATCTAGAAGAACCTCATCTCAGCAAAGGTCGTCAAGTGGCTAGCCCTACCGACAATGCCACACCCTCAAACCTACACCATTGGATGGCTCTGCCAAGGAAGCGATCTCTGCGTCAACCAACAATGCCACTTGTCATACGAAATCAATCCCTTCAAAGATGAGGTATTGTGTGATGTTTCTCCTCTCAAAGTTGTAATGGTATTTTGGGCCAACCTTATTTATGGAAACATCATGTTGTATATGAGTCTAGGCCTCACAATGTTATTATTACTTTGAACAAGAAATTATGCAGGATACCCGAGGCAGTCCCACCTAGTGCTATTTCCTTATCTCTGCCAAGAAATGCAGGAAGGCCATATCTCAGACTGAGAAGTTTTTCTTCTTCGTGATTCTCTCTCAGAGTGAGTGAAAGATCGTAGCCACATCCAGGGCCTCCGCGACCGACCTCTCCACACAGCAGAAGCAAGTGGATAAGATTTTGAAATAATACTCAGATATATTCTCCTCACCTACCAAGGTACCTCTGCATTGTCAAGTCAAGCATCCCATCGATATGACCCGCGATGCACCTGTTGGCACAGGGGCAGACCCAGGTTTCAACGCTTCAACAACGCACCAACAAAACCCTAATTATCGGCCCTTTCGGCAACACCTGTGAAGCATATGAAGTCTCACCCGAGGTAGAGGTAGGGGTGGTTACATGAATCAAATGTCTGCAATCTAGCTGGGACACGGATCTGTGATTATACCACTTAACAAATCACTTAGCAGTTAAAATTCATCAGTAATTAATCCTTATTCACATCGTAGATCCAAACCCTAATTACAAAGCAACGCAGTATTCTACCAAATCTAACACGTCTAAGCACCTAACACATGGAAAAATATTAGATCTAGCATTTATTCACACATTTAAGCACTAAGATATCATACTAGATTCATCTAAATATTCATTATTGCACTTAAGCTTAAATTATATACACAAGACAATAACCAGAATTCCCAAAGGAACCATAACACAAGATATACGTGGTTCACCCCAGTGTGGGGCTACGTTCACCAACTCTTCTCTTTTTTATTATCTTCTCTCAATCTTCTACAAGCACAGAGCATCAAAACCGTACTCCGTAGAGGACAAGAGATATGTGTGCACCACACCGAATCCTCCTTCCTCGAGATAGGTTTAAGCACAAATCCTTTCTGTTGTCTATACACAAGATTCTTACAATCACTTGCACTTAGCTCTGCAAGTCCTTAACACATAGCATGCACAAAGCATCCACAACTATTCACACTTAACACATTGGCCTCTTCCTACATCGCCTAGATATCTATTTATACATTACAAAATGGGCCCAAACATGGGTAAACCCATGGGCCAACATCCCATACCCGTTACATAAACCGTAATCCCAAAACTTTCCTAAAAAGGGGCCAAGATCCCGCGATCTCTGCTTCAACTTGCGCTCCGCCTTCGACCAGCCAGTCAAAGTCCCAAAAGAGGTCAAACATGACCAAGGATCTCCAAAACTTGGTCAAGGGCCAACAAACACCCAACACTCACCTGTGACTCATCTCGAGTCACTTTGGTCTAGGTAACTTTCCCTCAAAAGCCTCGAGTTTGGCTCGAGATGCTTCAACCTGTTGCTGCACCAAGGCCTCCTGCTCGACTAACTCTTGAATAACTGCCTCATTCACAGGTCCTTCTAAGCGTTGTTCTACCGAAGTGACTACTCGTTCCAACTCTTCTCCTCAGCCTTCAATATGCTCAAAAAGTAGGCAAGTCACATCCTAGACTAGCTGGAGATTCTGAGTCACTTCCATGACTTTGCTTTGTATGGCATGGACCTATTGTTGAGCCATGTTCTGTTCTTGGGATATTTTTATTCGCTCGACCACTGACAAGGGATTTAAATGCACTTGTAATGTTGATGCTTGCTACTTTACTTCCTGGAGTTGCGACTCCAGTGTTTTCAATTCAGGGTCCTCGGTAAGGCGCTCATAAGTCTGCGCACTGTGACTGCTTAGATTTTTACATTCCATGGATAATGTTTTTATCCTTTCAACTACGCTCCAAGCAGTTGCTTCTCTCTATTCTCGCACTTCCTGCGGAGTGCTTGGCACTATTTATAGCTTTAGTTCTGCTATTCTCTGTTGAAGTTGTTGAATGGATTCCACAAGCTTTACCACTTGAATCTCCACCAGGTCTTCCTCCATTTTCTCTAAGCCCATCATAGAGCGAAGTGATCTATGGACTACTTATTTAACTCCAACCTACTACGTGAGCAGTTGTTCTTTCTCTTGTTGGATATTTGCTCTATCTTGTTCGAACTTGATTTTGAGTTCGTCCTTCTCTTGTTGTGCAACTCAGCGTTGCTCTATGATTTCCTCTTGTGATTGCTTCAGGGCCACTGTGGCCTGTTATTTTTCTTCCTGCACGTGACGAAGGTGAGCTTCGGTCGCATAAGCTATTCTACGGAGTTGGGCAGGCTCATCTCCCAACTCTGGTTCTTCAGGTGGTAGGGGCGCAGTGGACACTGCGTGGATGGAGTGAAGGGCTTGTTGTACTCCTCTCAGCTCTTCTTCAATCCTTCCATACATGGCTTCTTGTTTGGCTTCAGTTCTCCACAAAATATCTTCTGAGGCATCTGATACAGTTGTGATAATGAAGTCGAAGTCATCGATCGTGAGTATAGTCTGCAGCTTCGGCTTACTCGCTTTGGACTTCTTCCGTGATGTAGGTTTCATTGGGGAAACCTTTCTTTTCTTAGATGTCTCTGCCTCTTCAAGGGGGTTCCCAGGCAGTGTTACTTCGCCTTGCTTCAACTTGTCTTCTTCCCCTTCTTTCTCTTCTTTGTCCACTTTGTCGTCTCCTCCTCCACTAGGTGAATATGATGCAGTTTCTTCTGATGTGTAGTGTATTTCTTGTACATCTTCCTTATTTTTCTTCCTTCTATTGCTGGGTGCATCATACTCTTCGCGAGTAACCACCAGAATTCCAATGAGGTTGGGATCGGACAGTTCTGCCTAGTCGACTGGTATAAGGAACTTTGTGGGCCATTCCTTAGTGATTTCTTCTAGGTCCTCCTCTGTGATCTTGTAGTAGGACTGAATCTCTTCTTTACTTTCATCTGCGTGCACAGTAATATAAATAAAATGCCTATCTGTGCAGAACTTCATAAGGGTCTTGAACCTATCTAGGGTATTCGACGTCATATGAGGGAAAGACTCAATAGACCTCTTCAGCTGCAGGTAGTAGGTATGGAATACTGCGTTCGACTGCCATTGTTTCCCCATATTGCTCGAATACCAGAGCACGGTGAACTTCACAACTAGTGGCTCGAACGACTCAATGTCAGGGAAGGTCGCACCTTCCGGCATCTCCCAAGAAGTGAATGCGATGAGGATCAACAACCAGCTAAAATGGAACTCATATCCCTGATCTTGAGCTTCGTGACAATCCAGTTCTAATTGATTGACTAAGTAACTGGCCCAATTCATCTGTAGTCCTTCCACACATTTTCCTGCGAGGTCAACAAAAAACTCTGTGACCTACGTGGGTATGTTCTTTCAGACTAGCTTACCAACAATCAATTGGAAAGCAAGCCGCACTACACCATTCTGAATGGAGGCTACCTTGTAGCCTTGCATCTCTTTCTCTACATCATCATAGGTGTCTTTGATCTTCTGTGCTAGGGCGCAGTCTGCAGCCTTCCCTGGATAAAATTCTTGTGGGTCTGGTCCCTGCATGCTCAATATGGTGATCCTATGGATCAGCACCGGATCGACGGTGATGTGTTTTTCTAACCATAGATACCCGCCATGGAAGCACGGCAGTAGGAGCTTAACACACTCATTAACCTCCTGGTGCCTTCCAAAATGTGGTATCTTCATCATGTTCAAGACTGTGGACCTGGCGATGTCCATAGTCCACGGCTGGGGGATGATCTTAAAATTCTTCCCCTTGGTCTTGGTCAAATATTTGTGAGGTGCGAGCATGCCATAGCTCTTGTGGTCTCCTAGGATATAGTCACTGATATTCAAGGTTGGAATCCTCTCCAACTGTGGTCTGACTGCTTGTATTCCCTTCGGGAGGTATGCAGTGATGAATGTGTAGTCGAAGTCCCTCGGGACACTATCACGAATCACCACACCGGTCAGGGGTGGGATGTAGTCAAGTAGGATGGATGGAATTAGCTTCACATTCGCCAAGTCATCACGATGCTTGGTTCTTTTCTCTGTCGCAGCTCGGGATGTTCCAGATCCACGAGCAGTCGACGGGGAGGCTTGCACTCCTCGTGTCAATGAGGCTTATATGCCTGCAGACATCACCTTCTTGACCATGAGGTCTATTAGAATCTCTTCGAAAACTTTTTTTGCTATGTTAATTACGTCCAACATGCACACTCTAGATCTGATATCTCGGGTCGTTGAACAATACTCAATGTAACATAATGGATGGTGAGGTCTCAATGATCACTGTGTGAAATCAACTAGTTCTCTGCGGGCTCGGATAATCACAATTAGCAAAAGTGTTCTCGATGCAACTCTCGACGGGATAAATAGATATTGTCGTAATGGTTTCTTTCAACAGGTTGCAAATCCTTATTCAATGCAATTCCATCCGTTATGGCACGGTCCCAACGGTCCAATGACGAACTTTCGGGACATAACTGCTTTCCTAACCATTCAGGAGCATCAATTGAATGGTTGTATTGCCTCCAACGGTCATATTTATTCATCATGGCAAAGTGTCAATCCGTGTTGTACTGATATTCCAGCGAAGTTTGAGTTCTGGAAACCTTTCTTCTACGAAGTATTCTTTGAAACTTCTTGCAATTTTTCTAACTTTTCCTTCTTCTTACTGAGCTTTCTGGCCTTCTTTCCTGTGATCTGAATCATTGGTTTCCTCTTTCCATTATCGTTATTATCTCCCCTTAGCATGATAACTTCGCACTATGGAGGGTCTTTCATAGGGTTCTAAAGTTCAAGGGTAATACTTCTTCTCTTTCTGGGGTAGGTACTCTAATCTCTTGTACAGACAGGTGTCTCTAGTCTTCCTATGTCCTTTCAACTTCGACAACCATATCTTTGGTCTTTAGTAGCTTTGTCTGGTTCTCTTTTTCTTCCAATAAGTGTGTTATTCTCCTAGCCATGAAAACTCTTAGTTCTTTCTTTTTTTGTTCTAGATCCTCCTCTTCTTGTTTCCTTCGTATCTAATCTTTCTCAATCCAAGTTTTTCCTAGCAAGATAGAAAATGGGGCGTTGTTCTCAACAAAATTAATGATCTCAAATTCTTCTTCTGTCAAAGTGCCATGAACACTCATAGATATCTGGGTAAGTCTTCCACATAGGGTTATCAACTTTCCTCTAAATAATCATATTCCTCCTAATGAAGGAACCATAGCAGGATTTCCCAAAATTTCCCAAGTTATTTCTGTCATGATATTTACCTGTGTTTCCTCATCTAGGACACAGTCTACGTCGAAGTCTCCTATTCTTGTTTCTATGTACTCTTTCTCTTTTAAAACCTCTGATAAGTTGATATTTTTGTGGTCATTCAAGGTTTCTTTAATTTGTAGTAATACAATCTCTGATTCTTTCTGTGGTTCTATCATATTCTTAGTTTCTTGGCCCATCTCATAGTTTTCTTGCTTCATATTCATCTTTTCAACTTTAGCAATCATTCTAGGACAATCCAAAACTTCATGGTCCATAGATTTACATCAAAGACAACTAGGTCTTCTAACAGGGCATTCCTTAGCAAGATGTCCCAGTCTTCTGCAATTGTAACAAAGGGTTAATCCTCTCTTTCTCTTAAATGATCCCCAACCTTTCCTATACTACGCACTGGGATCACAGTAACTAACTTGCAAAAAATTCTTTCTAGGATCCTACATCCATTTGTTAGTCCAAACATTCTTTCTATGCATAAAAATAACATATCTTTCATTGCTTCTATCAGATCTATTTGTATCAAATATTCTTTCTTCTAACTGTGCCCTAGTTTTTAGAGTAGGACAAAATTTATCAAACATACCTAGATTCATTCTTTCGAAACAAAATTTTTCACTTATCTTGCCTTTCTCAGAGCATAAAGCTTCAATATCTTACCTCTTTTCTTCATATCAGACTTCTCTTCTTAGCACAGAGCTGCACAATTCAATAATGTGCACTAAATCACAGATCTACGCACAAATCTTTCTTTTCTTCAGTTCCCAACAATCACAGTTTTAGGTCCTGGCAATGGAACCATTTGTTGGCACAGGGGAACACCCAGGGTTCAATGCTTCAACAACGCACCAAAAAAACCCTAACTATCGGCCCTTTCGGCAACACCTGCAAAGCAGATGAATTCTCGCCCGAGGTAGAGGCATGGGTGGTTACATGACTCAAATGTATGCAACCTAGCTGGGACACAAATCTGTGATTATACCACTTAACAAAGAACTTAATAGTTAACATTCATCAGTAATTAACCCTTATTCACATTGTAGATCCAAACCCTAATTATAGAGAAACACAATATTCTACCAGATCTAACACATCTAAGCACTTAGCACATGGAAAAAGATCAGATCTAGCATTTATTCACACATTTAAGCACTAAGCTATCATACTAGATTCATCTAAATATTCATTACTGCACTTAATCTTAAATTATATACATAAGACAATAACCAGAATGCACAAAGAAACCATAACACAGGATATATGTTGTTCACCCCAGTGTGGGGCTACGTCTACCAACTCTTCTCTTGTTTATTATCTTCTCTCAATCTTCTACAAGCAGAGAGCATCAAAACCCTACTCCGCGAAGGACAGGAGATCTACGCGTACCTCACCAAATCCTCCTTCCTCGAGCTAGGTTTAAGCACAAAGCCTTCCTACTGTCTATACACAAGCTTCTTACAATCACTTGTACTTAGCTCTACAAGTCCTTAACACATAGAATGCACAAAGCATCCACAACTATTCGCACTTAGCACATTGGCCTCTTCCTACATCGCCTAGATATCTATTTATACATTACAAAATGGGCCCAAACATGGGTAAACCCATGGGTCGACATCCCATACCCGTTACATAAACCCTAATCCCAAAACTGTTCTAAAAAGGGGTTGAGATCCCGCGATCTCTGCTTCAACTTGGGCTCTGCCTTCGACCAGCCTGTCGAAGTCCCAAAAGAGGTCAGACATGACCAAGGATCTCCAAAACTTGGTCAAGGGCCAACAACACCGCTACCCAATGGGTCATTTTATCGTCGCTCTCTGTTAGAGAATGAGGAGATCAAGAGGCATATCCAAGAACTGCTCCACAAGGGGCACATCTATCCCATATCATCGCCTTTTGGGAGCCCAATCGTGCTGGTGCAAAAGAAATACGAGACATGACGACTCTGCATTGACAACTGGGCCCTGAATAAAATCGCAGTCAGAAAATGGTACCTAATTCCCCGAATCAATGACCTCCTTGATTAGCTCATGGGGAAGAATTTTAAGATCATCCCCCAGTCGTGGACTATGGACATCGCCAGGTCCACAGTCTTGAACATGATGAAGATACCACATTTTGGAAGGCACCAAGAGGTTAACGAGTGCGTTAAGCTCCTGCTACCGTGCTTCCATGGCGGGTATCTATGGTTAGAAAAACACATCACCATCGATTCGGTGCTGATCCATAGGATCACCATATTGAGCATGCAGGGACCAGACCCACAAGAATTTTATCCAGGGAAGGTTGCAGACTGCGCCCTAGCACAGAAGATCAAAGACACCTATGATGATGTAGAGAAAGAGATGCAAGGCTACAAGGTAGCCTCCATTCAGAATGGTGTAGTGCGGCTTGCTTTCCAATTGTTGTTGGTAAGCTAGTCTGAAAGAACATACCCACGCAGGTCACAGAGTTTTTCAAATCAAAAGAAGGTCTTTTTGATCGGTTGGTCATGCTCTTTGTCTTGACAAATGCTCCAACAACTTTCATGAGGATGATGGACGATATCCCGCTACCTTTCAACAATAAATTTGTAGTGGTGTATCTGGATGACATCCTCATCTACAACAAGACTTGGGAAGAACACTTGTAGTATATTCAACAGGTTTTGCATACCCTGCGGCAGCACAAGATTTATGCCAACTTGGAAAAAAATTCCTTCGGCATGGACAAGGTCCATTACCTGGGATACATCTTTGATCAACATGGTGTACATGTGGATCTAGCCAAGATCCAGGTCATTTGTGACTGGCTAGCCCCAACCACACTCACTAAGCTTCGAAGCTTCTTGGGCCTTGCCAATTTCTATCACAGGTTCATGTTGGGATTCTCCCATATTGCATGGGCCCTCAGCCAAGTAACCAGGGGTGGTGGTAAGGAAACATTTGTGTGGGGCCTGTCCCAACAACAAGCATTCGATGGTTTGAAGCAACACTTGTGGTCAGCCCAGTAGTTTCATTACCACACTTGCAACAACCCTTTGAGATCGAGACAGATGCTTCAGACTATGTTGTGGGCGTCATTCTCACTCAGCACGACCACCCCGTGGCCTATCATAGTGAGACACTATCAGATGTTGTTTGTAAGTACCCTAGTTACAACAAATAAATGAACTCGATTGTGCAAGACTGCTGCCAGTGGAGAAATTACATTCTTTGAAAGGAGACAATCATCCACACTGATCATAAGCCATTGCAGTTCATGCAAACAAAAGGAAAATTGCAGAATGATCACCATCAGAAGTGGTCCATGTACTTTCAGCAGTTCCACCTCAACATCAAGTATAAAACATGAAGTACCAATTGAGTCATTGATTGCCTCAACCGACCTCCAGTTACGACACTCACCACGATGCTAGACTCTTGTGGTCATGAGACCTCCAGATGGCCCCACCTCTATGAGACAAACTTTGACTTCGCCACCACCTACCAAATGTTGGGTGCAAACTCAGTTGTCGCTAATTTCCATATTTAGGATGGGATGGTGTGCCATTTGGTCCATCTATGTGTTCCATCAAGCGAGCGAGTGAAGCTTATTTGGGAAGCCCGCTACAATCGGGTGGCAGGACACTTCGGCATCGAAAAGACAGTGGAAGTACTACAAAAAAATTTCTACTGGCCAAAACTTCGATAGGATGTGGGCAATTATATCAGGTCCTGCACTTCCTGTGCTATTGCCAAAAGGACCACTAAGAAATAGGGCATGTACACCCCTCTGCCTAATCCTAACAGGCCATGGTAATCCATCTCAATGGACTACATGTCGGGCCTTCCATCCACCAAGAGGGCAAAATGACTGTGTTTTTGTGGTTGTTGATCGCTTTTCCAAGATGACAATTATGGATGCCTGTAAGAAGAGCATCACAACAAAGGCCACTGCCAAGATATTATTTGAACGAGTATGGGTACATTTTGGAATCCCACAAACCATTGTCTCAGATCATGACAGTCGGTTCCTCAACACATTCTGGTCGAGCCTCTGGTCATTGTTGGACACCAAGCTCACCAAATCCATTCCTTTCCACCCCTAGACATATGGCTAAAATGAGGTTGTCAATCAGATGATCGTGCATATCCTGCTTAGGTACAATTCTAAGCACCCCTGCACATGGGATGAGAGTCTCCCCTATGTTCAACATAGCTACAATCGAGCCCTACATAGCTCAACCGACCATAACCCCTTTCAGGTGGGGTTAGGATTCCAACCATTGGGTCCCATGGATGTTTCACTACCCCTTGCGGCCACCTCGATCGACTCATCCCCTGCTTCAACTAAAGCTGACAAAGCCACCCGGTTCATTGAGTGGATCCAACACATCTACCAACAGGTTCAATATATTTTACAGAAGTCCAATGCCAAGTACAAGCAACACCTTGATCAACATCGGGTGCCACATGAGTTTTAGGTGGGAGACAAAGTTTAGTTGCACTTGTAGAAAGAACACCTTACAGGGCCCCATCGAAATATTCACCCACTCTGTTATGGACCTTACACCATCACCAAGGCTATGGGTGACAATTCTTTTGAGCTCAATATTCCCCCTTTCGTTGGCCTGCACCCAGTGTTCAACGTGGCTCTCCTTCGACCATATTTCCCACCATTATTGGACACCTCAAAGATAACATAACAATTGACACCAAAATAGCTCAACCCTAACTACATGCAACATGCATCCAATGATCATATTGTGGACACACAGGTCAAGGGAACTCAACAACAAAAGATCCAACTTTATTGAGTTGTCGAAGAAGGGAAACTCTTGCACCCAGGAGTCTGTTTTGTTAGCACGATGCTCATGTTGACCCAGGTTGCACCAAAGAGCCACACACTCCACCTTGTTTTGGTTGGGAGTGGGTCTGCAGGTACTTGTTCTATGGGGCGAGACCCTTCCTTTCACGTGATCATCATGATAGGGCATGGAGATGTTTGGATAGGCACTTCTTCTACAAATATGCCTTTACAGATACAGTTTCTGGACAACAAGTCCAGTGGTCACAGGTGTTTCAGCTTGAGGACCCAGGAGAGGAGGATTCAGGATGTATACAGGGGGCTGACAGTCATTTTCAGAATAGTGCAGTGTCAACATGAGGATCTTCGACAAAGGTTATCATGGGACCCAGGGATTGCAGGATTGAGAAGTTCATTGACCGACAGGGGAGAGTGGACCATTGCAGGGGAAAGTTATTCTAATTTTCCATTGATCTTCAGTGTCGAGAGGAGTGCATCGCTTGCGGGTGCCTCACGGAGGTCTTGCATCACCTCGGTCAGACATCAACATGTGCAGTTGATGGAGGTCGTGTGGATCTTGGTAGAGATTTGGAGGATGGACTCATTCCGAGATGAGGCCATGTGTCTTATGTAGGAGGTTCACAGGGTTGATATCTTTTAGGACTATGCTTCGCAGAGTATTGCAATTCACTTCCTGATATGGGATCCAGGGGGTGGAGTGCACTAATGTTCGTCTTTCAAGGGGTTCTACTGTGTATCCCACAGGTGGACATGGGATCCTGGCATTTTAGTTGAGTGGATTTGGCTATTGCTTGAGGACAAACAATTTTCTAGCAGGGAGGACTGTAATGTCCCCACTTTGGGACATCA
>ML835459.1:31537-46418 GCA_009831015.1 Picea engelmannii | reverse complement strand
TTCTAACCGTGCATGTAAGATGGCAAAATTTTCCAGATTGGATGCAAAGCCCTATCTTTTCTAATACGAGAAGGATACGAGTTCCAAGGGTCTAGATTTCATTGAATCTGAATATGTAACAAGCGGATAGGGTCAAACTTGTCAACGTAGCCGCAGCCTCGATCATTTGAAACAACCACCCTCCGATTAAATACCCCGACCAGAGTTGTTCGGGCGGACAAGATCTGAGTATCAAGATAAAACATAAAATAAATCCCAAGATAGATCTCTTTCAATTTACACTGAACCATGTTCATGTTGATGGCTCGTTCGTTTCGTTACAACTCGAATAACGTGGGATCTACCGAACAAATCTGCAAAACTACATTTTTTTAGAACAAAATGATAATCTAACTGGAAGGGAAGAAACTATCGTTATCGTCCATGGGTGAATGGACAAAGGATCGATACGAAAAAAGAAAGATTATTCACGTTTGAAAGAACTGAGGAAGGATGGGATCGGGATATGTCTCCGGAATAAATATAAAATACTTAAGAAAAACTTCTTCTATAGTTGGTTGGGAATTAGTCATCGATCTTGCTTTGATCCCCTGTAAGAGGTCGCCGACCCACATACAGACATTAGCCTCGTCATTTCTTCCAAGAAGAAATGACTGTAGATAGAGACAATTGGCTTGTTTTTTCGGGGCGGACGTAGTCAAGTGGACCAAGGCAGTGGATTGTGAAAAAGAGGTTGAGAGCTCAGTACAGAGGAGCATACTGTTCAGGACAGCTTGCACAGCTAAGGGCTGGAAATGCAAGGTGATCGTGGACAGCGGAAGCACCGATAATCTCGTTTCATCCGAGATGGTGGAAAAGTTGGAGCTGGAAACAACTAAGCACCCGAGTCCATATAAAGTCTCGTGGCTACAGAAAGGACATCGGGTAAGTGTCACTAAAAATGCTTAATCAAATTCAAGATAGGGAATTATAATGATGAGATTCTGTGTGATGTTATTCCCATGGATGTATGTCATATATTGCTGGGTAGACCATGGCAATATGACTGGAATGTTGTTCATGATGGGAGGATGAACACATATACCTTAGAGAAGGATGGGAGAACACATAGATTGCTTCCGATAAAGGATAAAGAAGTAAAGCCGGAAGTAACCAGCATGATACTTCTCATGAGTGGGAAGGAACTTCTCACAGAGATGGAGAAGAACGAGGATCCACAATTCTTTGTGGTCAGGAAACCGAGAATTGTCCTGACTAGCACACGAGTGGATGACTTGCCAGAAGAGATTCAGGAACTGCTGGGAGAGTTCGCTGATATCATCGTGGACAAACTACCTCGTTCGTTGCCACCGATGAGGAGTGTGAGTCACCATATAGATCTCATACCTGGAGCAATTTTGCCAAATACGGCAGCGTACAGGTTGACACCTCAGGAGAACAAGGAGGTCAAAAGGTAGGTACAGGATCTGCTAGACAAAGGACTGGTGAGGGAAAGTCTTAGTCCATGTGTTGTTCTGATAGTACTAAGTCCAAATAAGGATGGAGGCTAGAGGATGTGTACAGACTCCAGAGTGATTAACAAAATCACCATCAGGTACAGATTTCCACTGTCGAGAATGGATGATCTGATGGATTGCCTGAGTGGGGCAAATTATTTTTCAAAAATTGATCTCAAGAGCGGATATCATCAGATCTGAATGAGAGAAGGAGATGAATGGAAGACAAAATTCAAGACAAACGAGGTTTTGTACGAATGGTTGGTCATTCCATTTGGTTTGACAAATGCGCCGAGCACATTCATGAGGCTGATGAATGAAGTCCTGAGGGAATTCATTGGCAAATTTGTGGTCGTGTATCTGGACGACATACTCATTTTCAGCAAGACCAAAGCTGAACATTTGAAGCATTTAGCTATTGTGATGAGAAGACTGCAGCAGGAGAAGCTGTTGGTAAATATAAAGAAGTATTCCTTCATGCAGACAGAACTCATTTATTTGGGTTTTGTAATCTCGACGAATGAACTGAAGATGGACCCTGAGAAGGTGGAAGTGATCAGGAATTGGCCATCGCCGAGGAATATTTTTGAGGTAAGGAGTTTCCATGGTTTGGCTAGTTTCTACAAAAAAATCATTCAGAATTTCAGTGGAATTAGCGTCGCAATGATGGACACGGTGAAGAAGCAGCATAAAGTTTTTCACTGGACAGCGGAGGCCGAGAGGAGCTTCAATTTGTTGAAGCGAAAGATAACAGAGCAACCAATTTTGGTGTTGCCTGACTTTCAGAAAACATTTCAGGTGAAATGTGATGCCAGTGGGTATGCTGTTGGAGGGGTCTTGAGTCAGGATGACAGACCTGTTGCATATTTCAGTGAGAAGCTGGATGACGCGAAGCTGAAATACTCCACCTATGATAAAGAGTTTTATGCCATTATACAAGCATTAAATAAGTGGAGGCATTACTTGATACCCAAGGAATTCGTTTTGTACAGCGATAATCATGCATTGCAGTTTGCAAGTCAACAAGAGAAGTTGAACCAAAAGCATGCAAAATGGGTAGAGTACATGCAAAATTTCACATTTGTCATTAAGCACATTTCAGGAACTGCTAACAAGGTGGCTCATGCATTGAGCAGGAAATGTTTGATGTTGCAAGAGTTTAGAGTCAAAACTTTGGGTTTTGAGAACCTGAAGGAGATGTATGTAGGTGATGCAGACTTTGCAGAAGCATATGAGGCAGCTGAGAACCCAGTTCTAAGGGATAGAAGCTCGTGGATAGATTTCATGACCCAGGATGGATTGTTGTTCAAAGGCAATCAATTGTCAATACCGAATTGCTCCATGAGGGAGAACTTGGTGAAGTAAAAACATAGCGGAGGCTTAGCAGGTCATTTTGGACATGACAAAACATTCACCAAGCTGAGTGAATCGTATTTTTGGCCGGGCATGTGCGCAGATGTCAAAAGGTTTATTGACAGGTGTCGGATATGTCAACATGAGAAGGGTCGAAAGCAGAACACAGGGTTCTATCAGCCATTGCCCATAACCGAAAGGCCATGGGAAGACATTAGCATGGATTTTATTTTGGGTTTACCGAGCACACAAAGAGGAGTTGATTCCATCTTTGTGGTGGTGGATAGGTTTTCGAAGATGGCACATTTCATACCGTGTCAGAAGACGAGCGATGCGACCCACATCGCAAATTTGTTTTTCAAAGAAATTGTCAGATTGCATGGATTGCTGAGAAGCATAGTCTCGGACAGGGATACCAAATTCATAGGTCATTTTTGGAGGACGCTATGGAAGAAGCTAAGGACTGACTTGGCATTCAGTTCTTCTTACCATCCGCAGACAGATGGACAGACGAAGGTGGTGAATAGAAGTCTGGGGGATTTATTGAGAAGCTTGCTGACAAAGCACCACAACAGTTGGGACCAGATATTACCACAGGCAACATTTGCATAAAACGATTCGGTGAATCGGAGTACAGGCAGAAGCCCATTCCAAATTTTGTATGGGACACAGCCGAGGGAAGTTTCTGAGCTTAGGGAGTCAAGACAGGTTGAAACTAGCAGTGTGAGCGCTGAAGAATTCGCTGAAGCGATGCAGGAACTTCACAGTCACATGAAACAACGACTGCAGAAATCAAACCAGGAGTACAAGCACAGAGCCGATCAGCGGAAGAGACAACTTCAGGTTGAAGTTGGGGACATCTTTCTGGCACACTTAAGAAAGGAGAGGTTCCCAAGGGGAACATATAATAAGCTCAAAATGAAGAAGATTGGACCGTGCAAAGTCCTGAAGAAATTCGTGGAAAATGCATATGAGCTTGAGTTGCCGGAGGGCATCGGGATATATCCGATATTTAACATTTCGGATTTATACTCCTACAGGGCTGAGCAAGCAGAGGCTGGAACTAAAGAACCAGTGGTCCAGTGGCAGAAACAATTACCAGTTGCACAGAAACCGCAGATGGAGTGCATACTGGACAAACAAGTGGGTAGAAAGACCAGGAGGAAGCAGTACTTTGAGTATCTGGTGAAATGGAAGAATCACCCAGTGGAGGATGCCAGCTGGAAAAATGAAGCAGTGATACAAAAGCATGGACAGACTGTGCAGGAGCTCATGGACAACAGCCCATGAAATCTTTCGAGCCGAGGAGTATGATGCAGGAGCATCGCTCACTCATCAAGCGGGCCATCACAGAGCGGAGAACAGCTGGACAGCGCCAGCACATATATTTTGAAATGCTTTGTAAGTTGTAGCGCCGCTCTTTCATGAAGTCATTCATAAAGAAGCTCACTTGTATTGTATTGTAGATAGGAAGGCATTTATTAGTTTTAATGCTGTTAGATAGGAATTTATTGTAGATTTGATAGTTTCAGATTTTGAGAGGGCAAACGGAATATAGACACCCTCCTTTGTATCATCATATTATTATCATAGAGAGCAAGCATAGCAGAGTAGAGAACTTGTGAAGAACACCCATGTACAGATTGAATTAATAGAAGAGAGTCTTTGATTCAGCTTCATGGTTTGTGTTGTTTCTCTGTGTTAATATTATGCTCATGGATGTTTGTTTTCTTCCATGCATTTGCTTTGATATGTTGTGTATGTGATTTCTTAATTGAATTTGAAATCTGTGAGAGAAAGAGAGGAGAATGAGTTTCAATTGTTTCTCTCTCTGAGCCAGGAGACTCCTGCATAGAGTGCGTTGATGAGGCTAGACAGTTGAACTCTTATTCTCATCTATCCAAGAGTTGAATTGGATTATTAGAGTTGAGCAGGAGAGGTGCAAGCCGAGGCCGGAGCCTCAGCAGTTTGTCTGAGCAAAGGAAGATAGGGATCACTGTGGCTGTGAGTGCACAGGATCTAAAAGCATTCAACACTTAGAGGGTTGTTGAAGATTGAGTAAGAAAAGCGTGTGCAAAGTCTCTAAGGGAGGCATAATTTGAAAGCTCGGGAGGGATAGTTCCTTTCGTGAAGGCTGTGGGAAGAAGACCCAAGAGAGATCCGAACAGGAAGAGCTTTGGAGGAGAGGAGATCTTCAAGGAGAAGAATCGACGGCTAGGGACCGCTGGGGAGATTCGCGAAATCCCGTCGACCGTCAGATTGTGGAGAAGTGGCGAGGGATTTAACCCTTGAGCGCAGGAAGAACCAAGCGCCATTGCATATCGACATATCGGGGTTTGCGAGGGAAAGAGTTTCTTACCCTTTGAAATGGTGAGTAGCGATTTCCCGAGTTAACCAGAGTCATTGATTTCCACGGGACAGGTGGCACGAGATCCCGGAAGGTCGGGATTCGGCGTTCGGAGTTTTCCATTGCAATAGAATTACCACCGGTGAAATCGTGAACCCGCGATTCCCGATCGTACGAGCAAAGGAGGTGACGTGGTTGAGTGGGACCACGAGGTTTAGTGGAATACAAATGACGTCAGATCGGGTTTCGGGGTTCGGATATTTGAGGAGCGAAGTGAATCGCGACATCAGATTCACCGATTTCCCGATAGGGAAATCCCCGATGAGCGGAAGTGTTAACCCATTGACCATCGGGGTTTGGGGTTTTGAATTGCATAAGAATCGTGTATCCGTGTTTCGTGATATCGCGAAACCCGATTTCTGGAGAAACGAAGGGGAGAACGTCGAGGAGATAGTTGTGGGTATTGGGAACTCCCGAAAGGAGTTGGAAGAGTCTTTGACTCTTCGGGCCTGTGCGAAAGAAGGTCCTGGTGAGAGCGGTTTGCCGCCGAGGGAACACTGGCGTCAAGTACCATCCACATAATCAAAAGTTTCGTGATGAACTCTCGATTGACAAATTATAACCTATATCAGTTCTTGACAACCAGTGAGAAGATTCATACTCTTTTATTTTTTGAATAATATATCTGAGATAGTTGTTCCATTTGTTGATTTGATAGATCATTTCACTTTATAAATTACTTATATATATATATATATATATATATTGATTTTTTTTTCTTTTTGCTAGTTTTTCCGTAACCTGTGGGACTAACATGTGGCAGAGAAAACACGACTCGGGATAATCTAAGCCATCAAATTCACCAAAGGATCGCACCTGGCCTGAGCCACACCAACCCTTAAGATGGCTATAATTTTTGTCCCTGCAGGTTTCGAACCCGTGACTTTAACATCACAGAGTGCCTTAACAACAAATTCTCTCACCGACTGTCCTACACCTCGGGGACCTTGTATATTGAATTTGAACCAAAGAGCAAGTTTTGAATAATTAGTGATCTTACTATCCATTTTTTTATCTCTAAGTGAAGGAGAATTGAACATGTCAATCCTTTGTTATGTATAAACAGATTTTTAGATGATATTCGATGTGCATTTCGTTTATCTATGGAGTTATACACCCTTCACAATCCAAAATTATTAGGGTTTTGTGGTGGTTGGCATGTGAACCCAACAATACAATGATTAGGGTTTTATTTGTGTCGTGGTTGGGATCTGAAAGTGATGAATAACATCATTTATCAACTCTTTGAAAGAAAATATGAGTATCCTTCACAAAGTCGACATATTTATAAGTTGTGTCAACTATATTACATGCCTTGTTTCTCTAGACGATGAATCTCTAGTGATCATGTAATGTCCATCTATCTAACAACCAACACACAAGGTTGTTGATTCATTTTCTCTAGTACTTGAAACCATTTCTGAAATGTGGTCTATTAGAAAATAATATTTTGACATATTGCTTTCTTTAACATTTTCTCTGAAATGAATCTACATAACATCCATGATGTCAGGCATAGCAGGTTCATAGTAGTTGATGGTGAGGGCTATCAAAATTGTTGTCCAAGCATTGTTTAATACGTGGGTTGTTAAAATTGTTGTCCAAACGTTGTGTAATATGTAATTGTTTAAAATTTAATGGAGCCAACTTGTACTTTTTTTAATGTCCAAGCATTGTTTAATATGTGGATTGTCGCCCGTGAGACTGTAGACTGATTGGCAAGTGTCGTGTAAATGGAAGGAAATATGTAAAAAGAGGTCTCAAGGTCGATTCTCACCCCGATTTACTTGGAGGGCATGCTTGCAGGCTGTGCGTTTCCCCCTGGGGGTTTAAAAACAACCGACAGGATTCGACCCCATGTCATGCAAGTACGATACTGTCGTTGTTACCGATTCCCCTTGTACAAAAAAAAATTAAAAAAAATATGTGGATTGTCAAAATTGTTGTCAAGCATTATGTATTGTGTAATAAAATTTAATTGAGCCTACTTGTATTGTTTTAATGTAACATCACATTATGTAGTGTAACGTGATAATATCTTTCCCATACATAAATGTGGAGAACCTATTGGTACTATAATAAATTACAAATAAAAATAAAAATTAAAATAAAATAATTTCATTAGAATATATATGTTGAAGAAAACATTTTGAAAATGATATGGGAAGCTTAGCTTAAAGTAACGATCAAATGAGTCTCTTAATATCTACCTCTTAGTGGTCCATTGAAATCAACATTAATTTATTGAGCTTTTAAAAAAATATAAAAAATTACTTAATTAATTTAAAATTTTAATTTGGTATTTTGAAAACTTAAAAAATATTAAATTAATACGGTTTTAAAGAACTAAAAAATTAAAAAAACATAAAACAATTAATGGTTAAGAACATGTGTTTCTTCTTAAGAGGTTACAGGTTCAAACATAGAGGGGGTAGGGTATGTATATCTTGGTAGATTTTATCAGTCAAACCGTTGGGCGAAGGGAGTCCCTTGTCCCACAAACAAGGGGGTCTCATACACCAATTTGGTGTGTTGGCTTGGCCATGACCTTAAAAATAAATTATTATTATTATTATAATATAAAAAGAATAACAAAACAATTATTAGATTGACTATTTATTGGTTATAAAAATTCACTATTTTTTAAATAAAAAAACAAACTTGACAACAACATTAAGTACCTAAGAGAATTTTCAGAATTCGGTTTATGCCAATAACGTCTTGTTTATTGGTTGAATGTTAGCTTTAAAAGAGCCCATTCTTTCGCCTCCCTGATAAAAAAGAGAACCTTTAGATTTATAATAAGTAATTACAACATTGCCCCCAAATCCGGATAAAATGGACGGAGATTTCATATTTAAATATGGTTTGTGGAATGATGTTTGAAATAAATCACAACGGTCTTGCCCCCAAATCCGGATAAAATGGACGGAGATTTGATATTTAAATATGGTTTGTGGAATGATGTTTGAAATAAATCACAACGGTCACATAGAGTGGATTCATATTTATTTCATTGGGTTACCGGCGGGTTGGAGTGGAGAGAGGGTATTCTGGGCTCCCAGACAAGATAAATTCATTGCAGAGTGGCCATTGAAGAAATTGCGCGAGTATCTCTGTCTAGCATTTCCGCAATTTATTGAATATGTCCGCCATGGATAAGTATGAGAAGCTTGGGAAGGTCGGGGAGGGAGCGTATGCGAAGGTGTACATGGCAAGGGACAACATCAACGACCAGCTGGTTGCTATCAAGGAGACTCTCATTCAGACGCCAGAGGAAGGGATTCCCTACACTTGGCTTCGAGAAATCTCGATTCTACGGATGCTCTCCCAGAGCATTTATGTTGTTAAGTTAGTTTTTTTTCTCGCCTTTGAACCACGGGTTTTTCATTCTATTGACTGTATTTAACAATTGGTGATTAAGTTATTGCGGTTATGCTTTTCATGATATTTGACTCGTGGCCTCTGAAAGTATGCCCATGATTTGTTCCTTGATCGAAAAGCTTCTGAAAGGACAATAATTGCAAATTGTGATTTCATCGTTAAGCCAAAGTTTTATTGTGATTTCATCGTTAAGGACAAAATCTTATCGTGACAAGGACAAAGTTTTATTGTGATTTCATCGTTGAGCCACAACATAATTGCAAATTATTTTTTCAGTAAGTACTTGTACTGGAATTTTCAGGTTGCTTGATGTCGACAATGACGTAAAGAATGGAAAATCATTTCTTTACCTGGTCTTCGAGTATCTTGACACGGATCTCAAGAAATTCGTCGACTGTCATCGATACAGTGTTAATGGTGGCTCTCTCCCACCAAAAATTATTCAGGTACATCTTTCACTGACCAAAAATTATTCAGGTAAATCTTTGTGCTTTCATTCTGAATATTTCATTGCAATGRMATTTTTCCAAASAYAGGTCYTTAATTTCTGCATAKGGGTTTTGGGGAACARACTTTTATGTATCAACTGTGCAAAGGAGTAGTTCATTTTCACTGCCATGGTGTGATGCACAGGTGACGATTGATGAGTTATGCATATTATAGTTTTATCTTCTCTTATTTATACTGTGTTCTGAGTTCAAATTACTTAGCAAGATCAATACATGCATGCTTTATGATAATCGTCACTATTTGATTTTCTTCAAGGATCTAAAGCCAGAGAATCTATTGATTGAAAAAAGAAAAGGCTTACTTAAAATTGCTGATCTGGGACTTGCGAGAACGTTTACTGTCCCTGTTCTTTGTCATTGCATAAAGCGGACCCCATTTGATTTCACGTTCTTTAAGTTGTCGGTTAACTAAGATTTGGATTCAGCCCCTCATCTGTATATTTGCAGATTGTCACCCTATGGTATAGGGCCCCAGAGATATTGTTSGGATCRACCCACTATTTCACGCCTKTGSATATTTGGTCTGTTGGATGCAKTTTTGGTKWGTGTCGCATTACACAAGAAATATTGAAAATGGTGATTTCCATCTTTCACTCTTTTCCATGATCTAGCTGTCATAATTATTCCTAATTTTTCTCTCAAGCAACGGAACTGATGCCAAACTTGTTCTGTTCATACTTTTAGCTGAGATGGTCAGAACAACTACTTTATATCTTCAGGTATCTTTGTGATGTGGTTTGGAAAAGTTTTTTAACTGCTATCTCATTCAATAACAAAGAGAACTGAATTGAATTACATTTCTGTCTGAAAGATTGCTTGGAACCCCAACTGAGAAAATGTGGGCTGGAGTAAAAAGTCTGAAGGACTGGCATGAATATCCTAAATGGCAACCGATGAACCTCGCTTCGAAAGTTCCAAACCTATCTCCTAGCGGACTCGATCTTCTCAGTGTAAGATCTTCGTTATCTGTCAAAACATTAAGATTCGTCACATTTAAACTCTTATAGCCATTGAACATATTAAGACAATAACAAATTTAACCATGTTTAACAATAATAATGACCGCAAAATTTCCCCGACCTGGTCGACAAATATCCACGACCGCGTACATTGAATAAGGAAGATATAAAAGGAGCAGCTAAAGAAGCAGCGGCTCTTTCATTAAAGGAAATCCCTGGTGTTCCGATCGAAGTAGGAGCTGCATCGAAATCCGTGAGACATTACCAAGATATAAACGCGGCAGCTAAAGAAGGAGCGGCGCTTTCACTGGCGGAAATCCGTGGTGTTTCGATGGAAGTAGGAGCTGCATCGAAAGTGCAAAATTTTCCCAATACATTGAATAGTGATGATGTACCGGGGAAATTTTGCACGGCAGATTTCGATGCAGCTCCTACTTCCATCGAAACACCACGGATTTCTGCCAGTGAAAGCGCCGCTCCTTCTTTAGGAGCCTCATTTATATCTTTCTAATGTCCCACAGATATCGATGCAGCTCCTACTTCCATCAGAACACCAGGGATTTCCGCTAATGAAAGAGTCCTGCTTCTTTAGCTTCCATCAGAACACCAGGGATTTCCGCTAATGAAAGAGTCCTGCTTCTTTAGCTACTGCTTTTATATCTTCCTTATTCAATGTACGTGGTCGTGGATATTTGTCGACCAGATCGGGGAAATTTTGCGGATATTATTATTATTTTGTGGATATTATCATTATTTCTAACAAAGCCACCTTCTACTACTTTTCAAAAATTTTAAAGATTTTGATTTTTGATTTTGTAAAGCGGTTAATTTTCTTATATGTCAGTTTTTACTAAGAGTTATTATTTATTTATTTATTCAAGGAAAACCTTTCACTTGAATTTCAATCTTACCAGTATTTTGGATACTGGGCATTTTCTTCAATCTAAAAATTACACGCTTTTAATTAGTTAAAAAGTAGTAGTTTTACCTTTCTAAAAATCACACATTTTTATCCATTTAAAAACGTCTTAGTTTAATCTTTTTATGTTTTAGTTTTTCTTTTTGATATATTATATAATTTTAATCTAAATTAAGGGATAAATTGTTCCATGTATATTCTGTAATTTTCTGTAATTGTTCCAAGAGGGGTATATATGGCTAAATGATGGGGATATAAGGGCCTAAACATACATGTAATGTGTAAATACATATGTAATAGGGTCGGCCTAGTGATAAAGGGGCCTCATGTTCAAGTGTGAATAAAATATATGTAAGAGATCGTGTGTTCATTATTGGGGTGTGAATTTTGATGTATGAAAGGTATTTGGTTATTTGGAGGGATTTCCCATATTATTTAAGGAGTTGTTATGTAACTTATCTATATTGGAGTTGTGCTCCAGGTTGACATTATGTACATGCTGTGTACTTTTGTTATTTTCTTATATTTTAAGAAATTTAGGATCATAACATTTGGTATAAGAGCTAAAGGTCTTGGGGTTCGTATATGGTTAAGGAACCCCAAGGGGTATTCTCTATATCGTTCCAGAAGGAACCCCTTGGAGGATATTTAGTATATGAATCAATACATTGAAATCTAGAGGATATTCATAGAAATTATCAATTTAGTTATGATAAAAATTCTAGCTTTTAGGTCATCCTAATTGTGTATATACACCCTATAGAAGATAGGGTATCTTACTAGTCGTATTGACTAGTCTTAAACAAGTGTTCCATGTAAAATAGCATAAATTATTGATAGAGAATACAAGTTGAGTTAGACCAATTGAATTGAATGGTGTAGAGGATATAGTATTTATGGTACAATTTTTAGAATTTTATATCAGTTATTTTGCACGTGACACACTGTACAAGTGCTCTCTACCGAAAAGGCCAAAAATCAGAAAGGTGTGGTGAATTTATCATAAATTCCACTTGACACATCCAATTTTGATAAGACCTATGACATTGCCAAGAATAAATTTCAGAGTACTATAGGTCAGAGTTTCAGACTCAGAAGGGCCGAAATTGTAGAGAAACATTATAAGTAAGGTCACTGAGGAGGACACACTCCAAATTAAGGTTTCAAAGGTATGTTCACTTAAAACTATCATATGTTTTGATTTGAATGTCTTATTGAGTTGATTTAAAATACATTGGAAAGATAAAACATAAAAGAGAATATTGGAACAAGTATTACAACTATTTGAGATATTTATCCTTAACATATTGAGGTTGTGATTTGAGGGTTGGGATTAGACCTCAATTAAGAATCAATGGAAATAACTTAATTTATAGGAGATGAAGATAAAGATGAAATCAATCCTATGGAATGGTTGAGGTTGATAAAATAAAATAATATGACTCCTAGGGAAGAAAAATATTACTTTTTTGATGAAGCTTGGAAGTGGTGGATGAGTGTTGATCAAAATACTAGATGGCACTGCACATGGAAAGAATTTGAAAAACTCTTCTCAGATAAATGGATATTGGATGAGTTTATGATATTGAAAGAAGAAAAGAAAAATTGTCAAAATAAATAAGAAAGAAGAATATTGGATGACGAATGTACCAAAAGACTACAAGAGGAAATTTGCAAGAAGGTTGAGGAATTGCAAGAAGGTTGAGAAATCCTTCAATACAGATGAGGTAGAGTTAGAAATGAAAGCCAAAATTGAAAGATGACATCAGAATTTGTTAGATGGGATCACATTGCAGCTTCAAAAGGAGAAAGAAGACAAGATTCAAGAGCTTCTACACCTGAAGAAGTTGAACTCCATCTAGAGGATGTACATGCCAAATATGATGGTATTATCTCGAAGGCTAGCGTAATCAAAGACTAATAAAAGATGATTGAGTATTCCATTATCACTGAAAATAAGATAGATGAAATGCATGTGTAGAGTGAAGGAAGACCATCAAATGTGAAGCTGTATCTACACCCTCATTACGAGGAGGCATTTCAAGGAAGACAAGAAGGACAATATCATCAATATGAAGGAAGAAGATGGAATACCTTTCAATATTCATGGAACACGGGATCAGCAAAATACTCTTCAATAAGCTATTATCAGAGACCAACAACGACTACAAATTGGAGGAGATTCAACAAAAATACATGGAATCAAAGGAAATAAAATGATTCAACAACTAGACACCAAGGATTAAAACTGAAAAGAATTGATTTTGGATATATAGATCATCAACAATTGAATGAAGAAAGAAGGAACATAATAAAGTAATACTACTTGGTTTCATCACATGTGAATCCTTTCAATGCAAAACTTTGAGGACAAAGCGTTTTGATAAAGGGTATTATGTTATGACCCAAGAGGGGCATATATATGGCTAGATGTAGATGATATGACCCCAAGGGTGGGAATATAGGGGCATAAATGTACATTTAATGTGTAAATACATATGTATTAGGGTTAGTCTAGCAATAAAGGGGCCTCATGTGCAAGTGTGAATAACTATATATAAGAGATCATGTATTCATTATTCGGGTGTGAATTGCGAGGTATGAAAGATATTTGGATATTTTGAGGCGGTTTCCATATTCTTTAAGGAGTTATTGTGTAACTTATATATATTGGAGTTGTTCTCCACATTAACGTTATGTACATGGTGTGTACTTCTATTGTTTTTTTATATTTTAAGTATTTTGGGATCATAGCAGATACCCTTGAGAATCTAGGCCAATAAAATCCAATACACAAGGATTTCTTATAGAGTCACCTTGACTAGAACCAACATATCTTATCTAGAGAGCTACATGTTAGACAAGAGTTAATTTTTTTTCCACTTACACTAAAATCCATAACAAATCGTTTTTAGGTATCCATTGGCTTTGAGAGTGAACCCAAAATATTTAATAATGGTGCTTAAATCCCCAAACAAAATATCAAGAGTTCAATACATGAATTATTTTTCCTACTCATTTAGCCCCCATGTATACAGGGGTTAGTTTTCCTTGTTTATAATCATCTAGGATTATCTAGATGCTCCACATAGCCAAAATCCCCTTCACATAAAATGAGAATGTTTTCTACGAATGATCCAGATTATTTTGAAAATGACATGAAGGAAAAAAATATAGCAGAGATTTAACAAGACAATACACAAAGATATTTTAAATAACACAATAATACAGTAAAAATCAAATTCTATTAATGACTTTCAAGAATACAAATGACTGTAAAATTCAAAGCACATAAGTTATCTAGAGTGGTGGTAGACTATCTTTTAAATGAGATGTGTCAGATATGCTCATTCACGATATGTTGAATGAGCATATCTGACACATTAAAAAATTTAACCAAGGATATTGCAGTAAATGTCATACCATATCATTATTTCTTCTCAGTATTAATAATAACTTTCTCCAAAATTAATCCTTGTGACTTATTAATTGTTAAAACCCAAACAGTTTTCAAAGGAATCATTTTTTTTATTGATTCTTTCAATAGGTATAATAGGAAATGTTTAGGGGAATGGTTCATACCATGGGACTACAACATAATTATCAAATCTTACTAAAAATTATTTGGGTGATTCTGGGGTAAAATTCAATGCTAATACACAATTTTTTCTACAACTAACCTCCCACCAAAAGGAACATTAGCATTTTCTAGAAAACCTCGCAAAGTCTCGAATAATTTTTTTTTATAAATTATTCCTCCAATGTTGAAACATTAAAAGAAATTCATGTACATGGGAATAAATGCATGAAGTTCATATAAATACCACAATATATAATTAATGTCAATCTAAAAT
>ML835458.1:28723-48305 GCA_009831015.1 Picea engelmannii | reverse complement strand
TCATCATTCATCTTCATGTCACGGAGCTCATTCTTCAGACTCATTACTTGTCCAATGTTTCTGACTGAGAAGAGTTTTGTTAGGGCATCGTACATCTTCTTCGATGAGTCAAGATGGGAGATGTAGGATATCAAGTGGTATTTTATAGAATCCACTGTGATACTCATGGCACTAATGTCACTGTATTTGAACTTCTCCATAGCTGCAACATTCTGCAGTTCCTTCTCTTTCCCGTCTTCAAACTCTAGTTTCACGATATTTCCTTTCATGATATCTAGCACTTTATTCTTGGAAAGGATGAGATCAATCCTTGTCTTCCATGCTCTGAAGTTAGAAGCTCCATCTAACTTGTTCTCTGACTTCATAGAGTAAGTCATGGCTGCTTTTACTTGGTCAAACCCTAGATTTGACCACAAACTCAAACATGATGTCTTGGCTTGGTGAGAGTACTGGGAGATGCGCTAGGATAGGGTGCACTGATCTAACTGGAGATTAGGTCAATCCATTCACTTAAGGTGCCTCAACAAGAGGATTAGGGTTTCTGCAATTGCTCCTACTAGAAACCCTAGCGGTAGTGTCTTAGAAGCTGCTTCTGCTAGTAACCCTAGCAGAAGTTCCTCAATGAACTCAATATCCTAGCGACTATGTTTCCTTCCAGCATTTAGACTGAATAAAGGAGGTGTGGGCCCATAACCTCTTAGAATATGAAATATGTGTGCTCTTTTTACCATTGACAATACCCTTTTCACCCAACCATAGGCTGAAGCCACCCTCCGAGCACCTTAACCTTGATAGAGAATCACTCCGGAAGAAAACCCTAGGCTAGATAGCTAAACAAAGGGTAGCACACCTTTCCCCAAGGATAGCGCATCACAAATAGCTGATCAGATAGTACAAACCCTAGCCAATAGACAGTCCAAGCGTAATTTCTAGATGTAGCAGCTGCAACGACAACTCTCCTCCAAACCTACGTAGAAACTGGGCAACTGCAGTGCGCATAAGACTGGGCACTGCAATTCTGAGACTACCTTGCCAGAATGAGAACTGTCCTCCTGTATTTATACTAATTTTGGCTAAATTCCAGGGTCGAATTCTCATTCTAGGTATCTGTCTGTTCAGTATATAATATTATTTATGGCCGACTTCTTCTCTTGGAGGCTAATAACCTAATAAAAATTATCTTCTTGAGCCGACAAGTCTTCTAGGGTTATTAACCAATTCATTAGGGTTTCTTATTGCTTCCTAGAGTATTCTATCCTTATCAGGTTTACACGTGGAGGTAAATACCTCCTGCGGCTACCATAATATCATCATAGGGAAACCAACTATTTTTGAAAAATCACAAAAGGCATACCTCTGAGCCAAAATATTCTCCATTTCAAACTAGTGGAGTCACCATGGTTGTTTGCACCCAATTTGTCACCTTGTGAGAAAATAAAGGGTGCTTACATGCCTTGTTGGGTCTTGCAGAGCATGACAGCTGTCCCCCTAGTACTATTCCAGTACTACAAGCATCGTGCTTTCACTAGTACTATAAGCTGATGTTGAGGGAGTACCACTGTTTGTGGGAATAGGTGGATGTATGGGAGGTGTCGGTGGTGGTCCACTAATGGGTGGAGGTATAGCAACAGGATATGGCTGTTGATAAGGGGGTGGGGGGAAATAAGGAGTTCCCCCATATGCCGACGGGTATTGAGGTGTTCCATACATCGGTGGTGGTTGGGGTTGTGGACCATGGTGTGTGGTGGTACCTGTTAGTCTGTCTGCTGAGTGAGACATCCCAGGTTTGTCCTGGCCAAATGGCACAGGTTTTGGAAGATCAGGAAGTACTGTGTATAAGTATCATTATTGTGCATAAATGAGGTCATATTGTTGAGCCTTGCTAATGGCTTCCTCTTCAGAATGTGGGAAGGTAGAAGCTACATCCTTACCAAGGAGAGCGACAAGTGATCTAAGAAACCAGTCAAGACATTGTTGTTTCGTGGTTTCTTCTTTACAAAAACTACGTCACCTACGCCACTCATGAATGTGGTCAGCGATGTGGGTGGTTGAGGTCTGTTTGAAGTTAGACGATAGTTCTAGATTGTTGTCATGGTGGATGGGTAATTGGAAGAAAGTTAAGAATGCTTTGGCCAAGGACTCAAAGGTCGTGTGGGACTCTGATTTTTCTTCGACATACCATTTGGCTGATGGGCCAGTAAGTGTGCGTTGAAATAATCGCAATCTGATGGAATCATCCATAATGTTGTTGGAAGAACACCATAGATGAAAATTCATGACATGGTTGGCGGGGTCATCCCCTGCCTTTCCTTCAAACTTTGGTATGTCTGAAGGAAGTTTGGTTGGCATTGCAGGCCATGTGGCGTCATGCAATATAGGATCATTGGTAAGCTTAGTGAGATCCTGTATGTTGAGAGAGGCCAAATATGGAATCTGTAGTGTGGTGGCAGGATTAGTACCAGTCATCGTGTGTTGTGAACCTGACCCTTGATGGGGACTAGGTGGGTTGGTGCTCCCTCCTTGAGAGGAAGTGGACCCAAGTAAGGTAGAACCAATCAAAGTTGATCCTAATATGGTATCACTCACAGGAGTGTGTGAAGGAGGTACCGATGAGCGGGTACGACCAGATACTCCCCCTAAAATAGGAGGAAGGTTGAGAAAGCGTCATGAACGACGGGGGTTCTGTGGTTCCGCTATGATGTCAGACTAATTGTGTGAAATGTGTGCAACAAGTATTGAGAGAAATATAGAACCAAGAGTCTTTGCTATGACTGTTTTAAACAAATATATATATCGAAGTCAAACTGTAATCAGATGTGCATCATACAAAAATGAGAAAGAAACATATATGTGGGTAAGAGGGTTTTGTCTGCGTGGGGGAATCAAAAAGAAAGAAAATTCTCGTTTCCTAGAAGACGTAACGTCCTTCCTCTCAAAAAGCACCGTACCTTCCAATAGCTCTCAACAGTGGGGTCTGAAGTCACCGGAGGAGACACTAGTGAAGGATGAAATAATTGGTTATAATGAGGGGTAGAGGGGGAAATATCCCGAAAGAGCTGGCGATACTTCCCAATAGCCACATAAAATACAATCAAGGTGTGATTGCAGCCCACAATCACCACCTGGGTAGATGTCCTACAGTTGGTTACTAGGTACCTCGGTCCAAGTGCGGCATTTAGATTTTCGGCCTAAGAAATGGGTCACGGGCTGGATCCCGTCCAAGAGGTGGGTGCCTCAAGGGGGGACGCATAGAACAACTGGACCTCAGCCTTTGACCCTTCACAGGTATCTCCCTGCCTTATGGTGATTGGAACACTAGACTTGGAGGATTTGAAGTTCCTTATTTGTCAACTTCTATGTTTGAAAAATGTGAGAACCAGATAACAGGGGGTTATTTGGATGCCTACTCCCGAAATCCTACCTAGACTAAAATTTTCTTTTGGCACCTCCTGTGGAGGACAACTTAGTGAGTTGTTAGAAAGATTTTAGATGAAGTTTTTTTGTGAGGCTGGGGGTGAAAACCAACCTCGTTTGATTAAAAGTGGGAGTGGATAGTCCTATCAAGGAAAGATGGGGTGTTTTTCAGAATCCCTTGGAAGGAAACCTACTTTATACCTCCACGTTTCTAGAAGAGGCTATGTGAGTGCAAAAAGTGACTTTTGTGTGTGAGTGAAAAGTGTACCAAATTTTAGTTATTTAGATGTCACCTTGCTGCATGTGGACTTCGCTTGGTCCTTAAAAAAGTGTGATTACCTAATTAGCTAGATGTCATTGGTACAACCTTGCGGAATTTTAAAATCCCTAGGAAACTAGCATGTGGACATTGTGGTCCGTTACTATCCTTTAACTCCCTATGTGTGAGTTAATCTAGAAAAAGCATGAAACTATCCTAGATTGAACATGTGGGCATGTGTGGGCCCGTTACAAACCTTTAAACTCTCCTAGTTTTTTTTATCTAAGAAAGCAGAATTCCAACCACTATCCTACTTTTGTGACATGTGGATATGTATGGGCCCGTTACAAATTTAAGATATGTTTGTAAAATGAAACTAAGAGGGGTCCCAAAAAAGGGACTTTGTCCTCTCCTAAAGGTTTTTAAAATTTTTGTTAAGGGAGATGAGATCATTTTCGCAATCCTTTTCTGGTTCTCAAGATCTCTTGATGGCGCAAGAGAAGAGCATACTCAAGATTGTTACTTTCAACTTCTAGTCCCAAATGTGAATTAGGTGTGATTAAGTATGATTTTTCCAACTTAGATTATAAATCAAAGCAAGCCATCCACGTGGAAAAAAGAAAATAAGGGAAAATGATTTTTATCCACCTAAGTGCCTATGTTTGTTTGAATATCCCCTTTATAAGTTGAGGGGTCTAAGTGGTGTAGTATTTAGAGCATGCATATCATCATTATTAAGAAGGAAAATGATTTTCCCCACATCCAAGACCTTACAATGTGAAATTAATATCCAATACGCGCACACTGGTTCATACACAGGCGCACAGAGCGCATGGGCGCTAGAAGAATTGAGGACGAAAGCACATGCGCACAAAGAAAGACTGTTGAACAGGCGCATGCATGCACGATGCATGTCTGTGGGATGGAATACCTGCGCGCCTGTGGAAAGAGACCGAGAAAGAAAATCCGGATGGATTTCTTTCAATTCTCTTGTGAATTCACTGGTTAGCAGGTCGACAGAGGCCAGTTTGTGTCCCTGCAAGTTAATGAAAGAAAAAGGAAAGAAAAATAAACCCAAATGAGGGAGGAATTGATACCTTCTCCCCAGTATGGTCTCCAATCTATTTGCACCCAATTCGTCACCTTGTGAGCAAATAAAGGGTGCTTACATGCCCTGTTGGGTCTTGCAGAGCATGACAACTGTACTGGAAAGGGTTAGAGAAAACAAAACAAAACAATAAACAAGAATTAAATTAAAACAAACTAAAACTATGAGCATATGGAAAAAGAAATAACAAACAAAAAAGACCAATATCACCAATGTTTTTAGGTTGATCAATTGATGAAATCCAAATCACAATGAAGAAAGGGAATTGTGGTTCCTTCTTCCTCCAAAGGAAGGCTCTTGAAGCCCTCACAAACTTTCTCTCCTTACAATAAGAAAATGAGAATGATGGTGAAAGAACTCCAAGCACATTCCCTCAATGGATAGGTGAATGGCTCTACGAAATGGTGCCAATGTGTTATTGTCAAAGAGTGAGTCCTTAACAATCTTAGCAGCATAACAATACATGAAATTTCTTGAGAAAATGATGTTTCTTCATGGCTTTTTATAGCATAGCATTGGGTGATTATGTAACTCCTTTGAGGTGTGAAAAGGGGCTCTTTAGGGCTCAATTAGGTCTTTGACCAGCCTACCATGCGGATTCAGCTCATATTTCATGTCAAATCGGCTTGGGAGCTGATCCATTAGTGGTTGGGAGGCCAACCAATTTCAATAAATGCATCATTTAGCAGGTGCGCGGGTTTTTGCGCCAACAGTTGCGCGTCGTGCACGTATGCGCAAATGGCACGTTGTTGTTCCACGCATGTGCGCGCGCACCCTAATTCTGTAAAGCGCCCTTCAATTTTTGGTTACTTTGTCTAGTTTTTTACCCTTTTGCAATGTTGTGAATGTGATTCAGTGCCATGAATAGCTTCATTCCTGTTTTGACGATGCTGAGTTCTTGTCACCATGTGCGGATGAGATTTCAGTGATAACAATGGTGAAGACGAGCAGTCAGAATAATGTGTCCATCTTTAGTTCACCATCTAAAACTGGATCTCTGCAATGTCGTTCTTCCTAGGGAGCTTTTCAATCTGGAACAACAACTAAAATCCTTCTTGAGAAAGATTTCCTTTCTTGATAATATTCTCTGGGTCATCTTTAGGTGTTTTCCAGAGGTTCATGTGGAGTATACCTCATGTGTCTGCCTTTGGGAGCCACAACTGAAATAGGGGAGGCTCCAGATGCAAGCTGCAATCTTCAAGTTATTGATTTCTGATGCACCTTTAGAATCATAATTTCTTTGTCGTTCTATCCTAGGGAAATGTCTTCGATTCCTTCCTCGAAAACGATGCCTAGAATTTTAACACTAAGAGTCACCCTCATATTTCAAGATGATAAGCCCAGTACCCATCAAAATGTTTGGTGGATGTTGGTTTATGAGTGGAGGTCAAGTGGACAAAACTCAGTACTAGAATGATTTTAACACAGAAAATGGACAAGCAATGCACAGGGAAATGAGGTCCTCATTTACTTTAGTCGGCGATTTGAGTTTAAAGGTGAGCAGAAGGAAGACTTAATGAGTAAGGTGGACAAGTCTTCCATGGGCATTCTTCTTTCAAGTAGCTTGGTGAATAAAAAATCAGGCTCAAGAGAACTCTTGAACTCAAGTTTCAGACATTGAAATATGTCACAACAACATAATAATCAAACCTACATTATCATATGACTACAACAACTCATCTGGACCCTCCACGCATGAGAATTTCAACATAAGGGGAAATAAGATAACATAGATAAAGTACTGGAACATGTCATAGCAACATTATAATCAAACCTACATTACAAGACAACTACAACCTTCACCTGGATCCTCCATGCCTGATTGTTTCATCACAGTTTACACAAAGAGATGAAATTAGTTGACTTTTATTAATGAGAAAGTCTCAAGTTTGATACATAACTAGAGAATAGTTCTGGCATAAAAAATTAGATAGTAGGGAGCTCTTCTCAACCATTCCCCCTTAACAAAATCTTGAACTGATCTATTTATACTCAAATCAGTCCACAACTACCAGGAGTGTGATCTGGCCATTCCATTCAAAGCCTTTCGTTTGCTCCTTCTTCTGTCAGACTGTGTGTGTATCCTCCTGTCAGATGCAAACTCAACTTAGCATGGTCCTGCGGGAAAAATAGTCCATCGTGGTACCTTGGGCTGAAAGTTCTGTGTCCACATCCAGATCCTCCACGCCTTCTATTTATGGAGTGAGTTGAGGTTTCAACCACCATTCCTTTCCATTAACTTCTCTTTTTCTCAGGATCAGGACGAATCTCAACACCTAGGGAGCCACCACATGCTACTCTTGGATTTGACATTATATAAGCATGTGATTGCGGTACCGTCAAAGGCGGTTTGGATCCACACCACGTTTGAGACCGCAATTCACCACATTATGCCACATGGCTCTTTTACTATACCACGGTTTCGATTGCGACACCGCTCAAGAATTTTAACGCTCGAGAATGTTGTGTCCCCACAATGAAACATGGTCATTGATCTAGTTGCATTCCGTGATCTTGGAAGCCTTGCCAATTTGGTGAAATCGCTAAATTTTATTCGCCTGCCAACTTTAGGATCGTTCTAACCGTGCTTGGAGGTGGTGCTTATTTTGATGTTGAACAAAAACACTTCCCAGAGGATGTTCTGACGTGATGGCCAGACGTCACTATGTTGACATGTGTTGAAAAGAGAGGTGACATGTGTCGACGCCAGATGGATGCCAGTTGTATTGACTGATGAGAGCACCACATGCATGGACTCATGACTTCCACCTACTTTGGAACTTCAGAGCTCGGGGGCAGTTTGCATGTAGAGTTGGAGCTCCAAATTAAATAATGATCGTCCGATGGAGAAGGATGTGTGGCGCTTGATCTGCAACTTCGGGAAAAAGCGCTTTAGAGGAAAATAAGAAGAGAAACCATGAACTCCTGGAGCTTGAACTACTAAAGTAAATCATGACCGTCCGATGGAGAAGGACGCATGGTTCTTGATCTGTTACTTCAGGCAAAAGTACTTTAGAGAAAATCAGGAGTGGATAAGATGAAACCCCTGAAGCATGAACTCCCAAAGTAAATCATGATCGTCCAATGGAGAAGGATGCATGGCACTTGATATGCAACTTTGGAAAAATCACTTTAGAGGAAAATAAGAAGAGAAACCCCTAACTCTCGAAGCCCGAAATCCTGAATTAAATCATGACCGTCCGATGGAGAAGGACGCATGGTGTTTGATCTGTTACTTCGAGAAAAAGTACTTCAAAGAAAATTGGGAGTGGAGAAGTCGAAACTCCTGAAGCCTGAACTCCCGAAGTAAATCGTGACCATCCGATGGAGAAGGCTTCATTGTGCTTCATACGTGACTCTAGGAAAAGTCCACTCTGGGGATTTTTCTTGGTCTCTAAACCTAGCACAACTTTTAAATTCTGAATGCACGCGAGCCGCTAATCCGCACTGTATATAGGATCTTCGTCATTGGAACATGAACCTGTCTACTTGCTTTCATTTCAAGCCTGAAATGGATTGCTTTTAAATGTTTCGCTTGGACGCTTCTTATGCAGACCAAGGACTTGGACGACATGCTTCCCTTGACAAATATATGTGATAACAAGATGTACTCATCTTCTGTTAGATTTATCTCTACCAAGAAGTCTTTGAAGCTCGTTAAGTCATGAAAGTCTCATTTTTCTATAAATGCAAACAAAGATCTAGATTTCTCAATGAGGAAATTGTCCTCTAAATTAATTGGCTCTATGATTCTTGTTTTTATCGTTGGTGGCACAGGGAAGCTGTATCTCCAATGTGATTTTTTTCATTTTTTACAACTTCTTGTATGATAATGTCTATGAACTTTGGCAAGCTCTGGATCCAAATGATATTTATTGCATGTTATGTACAACCTGCTTAATCTATGAGTTGTTGTCCTTTCCATAGACAGGTGCACCCTCTATCCACAATAGTGTGTGGTCATGCTCACTCCCTCTATTATGGAATTCAATCAAAAAATAGTAGTCTGATATTTTTCTGAAGAATGTTTCATCATGACATATCAATTTCCTCAAAGAATTTATTCTATGCCTATAGTAGCGAGTACATGTCACTGGGTCTTTTTTTATGAGGTAGTCAATGTCATCATTTTCCAATGTATCAGTTTGTTTTTTCATTTTCCTATTCCTATACAATGCAGACATCGTAGCCACCAATGGATCCTAACAATTCTATGCACTTGCAAATGTCATGAAAAATGTTGGCGGTCCCAATTGTTGGATCATTGCAAAAATAATTTTCTTGTTTTGTTGCAAATAGTCAGGAGAGATGCGAATGTTTTTGAAATCTATGTATCCAATATCATATTTTAAGATTTTTTCTATGTTTTCTTTGTACTTGACATATTTGGACAATAAATTTCTTCCTTGTAGTTGGCCTTTTCTTATTCACACCCACATGCAAGACAAAACTTGCTCAATTATTATGTGCATTGTTTTGTAAAACAAATTTGTTATGTGACAAGAGAAGTCACTGCTTGAATGTAGCAGTTCCCATCGAACTATTGTTTGGTAGCTGAATCATTATGTGATGTCACTGGGACATGGATATCCATAGAAAAGTGTTGGGAGGTTCATTTCCTTAGCAAATTTGTCCTTGAATATTCCAAGTGGACGTTT
The DNA here is from genome assembly GCA_009831015.1 of Picea engelmannii. Classification (NCBI taxonomy): domain Eukaryota; kingdom Viridiplantae; phylum Streptophyta; class Pinopsida; order Pinales; family Pinaceae; genus Picea; species Picea engelmannii. The sequence continues at coordinate 38,866 of ML835458.1, read as the reverse complement.
CCCTTCAGCAGGGGAAATTTCGACAATCTTGTCTTGCAAGTCATGAATGCATTGTGAGTCAGTAAATCCATGTATCAATGTTTCAGCATGTATTTCATTCTCCGATTCATCGCTTGTATCAAATTCACTGGAAGTTTCAAAAGTATATGCAGAGTTATCATCTCCTTCTTCAAGAACATTGTTCCAGTTATCATTTATACAAATGTTGTGTGCTTTGTACAGTGCCCTGGAACATAATTCTTTTAATTCTTTCATGACAACATGAACACGCACTTGTACTGAAAATGTCTTTTGAGATCTACAAAAATTGTCATTGTATCGATAATGAATTGTGGAAAGGCTTTTTGCACAACATCTAGGTGGATAGGCACATTAATAATTGATCTTGTTAAGCCCATTTGGGGTCGTTTATATCCCCAGGGTCTGATTTGTGAAAATGAAATTCACAGAGACATGAGTCTCTCTTCAAGTTCTGTAAGTGTACTTACATATGGTAGTGGTCTATTACATCTTATTTGGTTAGGTGTTGCAAAGTGTGGGAGTTTTCCATTTTCAAGTGATCGCTTGCATGGAAGACAAATACTGACATTGGAAAATGTTTTATCATTTTAGTGTCAAGATGAGGTATTATGTTTGCAAGTCAGGGGTGAAAGACTTAGTGTTTTTTTTTTTAAATTAAATTGATCACAAACCACACATGCAATGGAAGGAGTGTCTTTAATTTGTTTCATATAGATCGTTTTGCATCTCTCTTCCCTAGACAAGCACACGTAGTAAGTGTTTTTTGGTTTTCATTGCTAACAGTGCATGGTGTTGGATCTAGGGAACCATATGCGATTTTTTCCTCTCGGTCAGTACCATGAACATTTTGGGATATGTGGTTGCACCTGTTTCTCTCATGCATATGGTTTTTCAACATGTGGTAGGTTAACTTATGGTTTCCACTAGGAACTAGTTTCACTTGTTGACAAGCCATGCTGAAGGTGTAATCGACATTTGTTATGAGCATTGCATCCTCACCATCTGGATGGTGCAAACGATGATGTTATTTTTCATTTGACATGTGATGTTTGTGTTCAACAGAGAGTTCAAAAATGTGATTGTGTTGTGCACGAACAATTTTTTTTAGGTTGTGATATGTGAGTTTTTTTCTAGAAGGAAGCGTACCAATGTATTTTTTTCTCTCACATATGACCTTTTTCAAGTTGTGATAAGTTAGTCTACATTTTTTTTTAAGATTTGTATGACCTCATCACAACTGGGATGAGTTTCATTTTGTTTAAATAGCATGTGACACTTATGAAAATTCGATGCAGTTTGGGTGGCATGGAAAATGGACCCTAAACTGGTAGTATTTCTTATCAAAGGTTGATAATCGATGTGTAGCATATCTGTTTTCAACAACATGATGTCAATTGTTTGATCATAGTTTGTATCAATACAGTATAAATGGATAGTACCATCCGACAGGGCCGACCAGACCTGGACATTTTCTCTGAATATGAAAAATATCCATTGCAAACAAAATCTTCCACCCTCTACATTTCCTTTCTCATATGGCATTGCCATGTTTACAAGGTATTGTTTCCAACTTCCAACTATTGCCATACTTTCTAGGAGATATGGTAAAATGTGTTGATGTAAACAATTAAAATCCTATTGACTGCCACCTATAATTGCATTGCAAAAGGATTGCACGGTGTAAAGGAGCAGTGAGTTCACATCAAACTATGTTGCTACCGAATAGAAAATTACGTTGAACAGACTATGTCCAAAGCTAGATGAAATAGTTTTCGCTATGTGAAATCCATGGGAGTGTATATGATGCATAATTCATTTCCAATGCGATTGAAGGTCTGTGAAAATGAGAGACAAGTAAATATGAGGTCCTCCAAGATTTCAAATGGATAATTTTCTATAGAGTAGTGGTTCATAATGACCATTGACAGGATTGGCATCAAGGAACAAGATGTAATATGGATCCCTATATGCAGTTCTGTTGAATAATAGATATCTTGTTTTTCTTGTTAATGACCATATTACAATTGATATATTTAGCCACTTGGACAACCACTGTATACAAAATGTATCTCCCCAAATCCCCCTCTCATGTGCAGGTAGAGTTTCATATGCAAACAACCACATCTTTGAAAAATACGTAGTGACATCATGTATTCCATGAAACTGGCAAAGAAAATCAGATGCCAATTCATATTGATACGACTCCAATGCCTCCAGGTCACCACTTTCTAAACAAGTCAAGAAATGTTCTATCAATCCATTGTGTAGGTTGGTCGAGGAATAATGGAAATGCAATAGAACTTGAAATACATCGAAGAGGAAATCTCCCACAATATATGAGAATGCAACTAATCTAAAAATCCCATTGCTATGCAATACCTGGTCAATGTTGTCATGTACAATGGAGTATGTATCTATTTCATAGCACTCAACATCTATTACTTGTTTCATCTTTTAAGTTTTGATTTTCAATATGTTTCTTAGCTATATTTAGATAATATGCAAATAGGAAAAAAAAGAAAAATGAAAACTATAAGTCTGGAACTACATACCAATTCCACTATGTATCCTTCAACCTTCCTCGTGTCAAATTCAATGCCCCATGGTCACTATAGCATATGAAAAACAAACAAATTCATAGTGAAAAGTGAACCATACAGAAGAGATAATACAAATGAAATAACATTATAAATTTTCTCAACAAAAAGACCAAGTATTTAAGGCATGTCATTTTTTGAAGTTATTCTACACATGCATTCTATAAGAGTTTTGGTAGACATTGTACATATTTTTACAGTCCTATTCACCATTTATTTTCATCCCCACTCTTCACAAATCAACATCAAAATAGATCTGAAACAACTTCTTGATGCCCTCCACTGAGAACACCCATATAGATGGTCTGTCGGATAAACAAAAGAGGAAGAACTAGGCATTACATACTTTTACCACACGAACGGGAACATCACACAACACAAATTATTAAGGTTTAAATTATCTTACAACACGAAGAAGATATTCTAATATGTTTCAATTATCTTACAACATGAAATCTAGTATGATACAGATCAGTGAACTGGCCATTCAGATTACAAAGAGCTATTTCTACAAGATGAGATCCAGATCTGAAAATGGTGACGAAAGATGTTTTGAAAGACACAAAGGACAACATAAAACCAACAACTAAACGTGGTTTTTGATCCAGAGAATAAAATCATGCACTGTCACAACCTGGAAAGAAAGGATGGCAAGGCCCTCGTAGATTCTTTCTCCACAATGACAACTCAGAATTCGTTTTGTAAACCCATTTTCATTTCTATTTTCCAAAGAGATATGGTACGATGTTTAGGACATGGAAGTGGGAAGATCTGATTGGAAGGGAACAACCTAGAAAAAAAATGCACCAAACAAATGGTTTTCAGGAACATAAAATATGAGGAGAACATTTGATTTCATTTTTTATATGTCACTGTGGCTGCAAAAGATGTGGGTTATGTGTCCAACATTGACATTCAAATGGGAACAAGACATTTTGGAAGGGAACAACCTGGAAAAAATGCACCAAACATATGGTTTTCAAGACCAGAAAATATGAGGAGAAAATTTAATTTCCCTTTTTATATGTCACTATGGTTGCAACAGAGGTGGGTTATGTGTAGAACATTGGCATTCAAGAACAAGAATAAGACAACAACACACCCCTATTTCTCTGTTCGTAGTAGTCACACACAAAGGTGTTTTGCAAGAGGATTTTGACTCAGGCATTCCCAGTATTCAAAATTCTTACTTGCAAACTGCAAATAGTAAAGAAAAAAACAATGAATAGGAATGAAACCATGGCACTAAAACTTACCTGTGAATGAGGAACAACAGAAGCATAGTTCCAATTGCGGACACATAACCCCAACCATGCAAACTGCAACAACAGGTCCAACTGTCGATGCAGGACCCCAACCTTGAAAAGTTGAAGCAAACAAGAGCAAGAAACAAACAATAAACCAATGAACAAGCAACAAGAGGTCCAACTACAGTGGTAAGACCTAAAATTTTCAAAGTTGAATCAAACAACAATAAGAAGCATCAAGCAAACCAATAAGAAAGAATCAACCAATGAACCAGTAACGCCGATGAAGAACAATATTTCCCAAATTCACTGCAGACAAGACTGTATCCAAAAATCAGAGGAAATTGTATTGTAACACACATATTAAGTAAACATTTAAGCTTGTGAGGCTTGTTAGGTAAACACTTAAGGCTTTCAGAACCATCTAAGGCCCTCACGTTGTGTAAACATTTATAAGAAAGAATGCAGTGTGGTAGGCATGTTTATGTACGTAATAATGAAAATGCCTTTTTAAGTACGTAATAATAATAAATAATAATAATAATAATAATAACAATAGTTCAAACAATAGAGACTATGAAAAAACAAAATATTCAAATGACAAACTTATATGAAGTCAATTAATAAAAAAATGACTCTCTGTGCTCAAAACTTTGGATATCTAAACATTTCAATAAAAATAGTAAAAATTCAAAAAGACCGTAGATTATCAAAAAAATTGGATATGCTAACATATAAAACATTGGGAATAGCGAAGATGGTGATAAGACCTCAAATCTATTATACAATGAAATCATGACATATAAGGATTTTTTTATTATATAAAAAATAATGTTTGTAGTTCTCTAGTTCGAACAATAGAGATGATGCAAAAAAATTTAGTCAAACGAAAAACTAATATGAATTAAACGAATTATTGATCACTATAGTCCATCTATGCCTTCGACAGGGACTACTAAGAGCCCCACCAAATTAAAGTTTGGCATCCACATCAATGGATAGGAATTGTGTCGGGATTGGAACTGTATGTTATAATAGTATTTGACATGATTATTCTATGTTTGCAAATATATGATTTCTTAAATCAAGGGTCATGTGACATACCTTACGCAACTGATTTCTGTAATGGGAGAGTTTTATTTGTATGTTGGAATTTTTATTTGATTATTTCATAGAAAATCCTTAGTCCTTATGTTGAAGTGGCCCTCTTTTGTAGCATCTTGTAGTGTCCAAGTGTTGCAGTAGTCCTCCTATAGCATCTTGTAGTATCCAAGTCTTGTAGTGGTCCTCCTGTAGGTCCTTGCATTTGTAAAGTTTGTTATAATAAGGGATTCTTTAAGATTCTATAGAGTGATAATTCTATAGAAAATCTAGAGGTAGAGTATTTTGTAGCTTCATGTAACTTCCTATGCATGCACGGTTCTATAGATATTGGTAGAGATATCATTTAGAATGGTTGTATATGGTTACTTATGTAGGATCCTATAGTAGTGAAGGATATGGCTTATGATGAGATTGATGATAAGGAGAAGTGTTAATATTCATAGAAGGTATATGGAAGATGATGAATATAGTGGATGAAGGTAAATTTGGAGAGTTTGTGGGTAAGGATGTGGGAACACATGGTAAAGAAAAATGGAATTGGATGCTAAGTATGTATTGCATGAAATTTGCATGCTTGAAGTATTAAGAAGATGATGTAGGTTATATTTGTTTGGACAGCTATGTAGTTGTAGATCACATTTCTTTTCCTTTGCATGCTTATATATATACTTGTAAAATTGTTATTGTTGATATTTATTTTTCAAATTACATACTTAATTTGTGAAGTGTGATTTTCTACAACACATGAATAGGAGCAATAATATGTACATTCGTGTGGATATGGAAGTCTTGTTGATAAAAATAGCATGACATGATTTCAATTTAATGGGGTGTGGTTGGATAAGTTTGCAAAATTTTGTATGCATGCTTTTTTATACTCACCCTATCTTTGAGAGTGCTTAAAATATCTTGGAGGGAGTTTAGGGATACTAAGGATATGTATTTCTCTTTAGATTAATACTTTAAGGATACATTTGTGCTTTATTGAAAAACAATGTTTATTTTTTACTCTACTGTTTATCATCATAGAGTTGAATGTGAAACTCATCCAAACATGTTTTGATGTAGTAGTCACGATTGAGAGTTTTGTTGTCCATCTGGATTACTCAGTATTCTAGATTTTTTTATCTTGAAAATTCTAGAAGCTTTTGTTTCTATTCCTTTTTCTTGGCATGATATATTTGATACAATGAAATGTTAAATTTGAATTTATGCATGAGGATTGAACTTCGATAGTAGGCTTGAGAAGGATTTTTCTTGTACATAGTGGTCTAGTAGCCTATTATAGAATACCTATATGAGTTGTTTATTTTCATAAAAACTAAAGCCTTCGTACCTTGTTCATGTCTGTCTTCGATTGGTATTGAAGATTTATCTTTTGGATTGTAAGGTGGCGTCCTTGAGAATATATGTGATGGAGTTAGATCTAGATTTCTTTGTAGTCTTATATGGCAGTTAGTGATCACAACAAGTCACAAACCCTTATTGCAATATTGTTCTTCTCCATTGTTGCAAACCTTGAATAATTTTAGATGGTGACTGGATGATAATGATGAGCTATTGATTGAATTAGAGAAATGTACTATAAGTTCTGATGTGGAAGGTTGATTTACATGTGAATATTGCTTGAAGGTCTAATAAGTTCTTGTGTATATCTTAACTACAAGTCTAGATTTGAACTGCATCTATTGAAAGGAATTTGTAACTACAACTCAAATTACATGTCAACAATATACCTAGTGAGCTCTTATAGCAGTGACTTAGTGTTGTTTCTGGATTTTTGAACTCTTGTGTTGTTCTTTAAGGGTATGATACAATTTTCTAGATTCTTGGATGCTCCTTGATGGATGTTTACAACTTGAAATGAGAATATGAAAGATATTAAAAGTATCTATAAATTATTGTTATTTTTTAATTTTTTTCCCTTAGAATGTAAGTGCCATTTTTGGTTTCAACTTAAGAACTACTTGATGGTGCCTCAGAGAGGTTTACATCATCAAGGAATTTTATTTTATTTTTTTATAGACTGGAGCTTGCCTTGGAAGAGGTTTTCAAGCCAATTTTTGTCCTAGATGCCTCTAGGGAGGTTTTAACCTAGGAATTTTATTGTTTATTTTTTTTCTCTTATTTTTTCAATGAAAAGAAAAAATACTTGAGATGATCGTTCTGTATTAAAAGCGTTGTTTCTTTCAATCAAAATTAGGTGTTTAGATTTATTTTGTAAAATCCTATTTTTTCATTGGATTCTTATAGAACTTTAACCTATAGTCATTGATCAAGAGAGATACATTCTCCTCATTTACTGCCCTAATTTTGACTGAGCCATTGTCGTAACATGTGTCAATTTTGTATGGTCCTGGTCATCTGGTTCTTAGTTTTCCCTTGAATTATTTAAACCTTGAATCATACAGAAGGGTCGATTCTCATTCCTCGAAGACCTTTGGCTTGATTAACCTATCATGCCACCTTTTACTCTACTGCTAGATTATTTCTATGTGGAACAAGGCCTACTACTTGTATTCATCTAACACACTCAATTATTGTAGTATATATTATTGAGATGTAGATAGATCTAGGTATAGAGTTAAATATATTTTCAATGTCAGTATCTCAAATTCTTTGGAGAGTATCACCTTTTTACGATACACTAGATAAAAGGGTTCTTGGACAACTGAGAGGGGGGGGGGTGAATCAGTTGTTACCATTCTTAAACAATTATGCTTCTTTTAAACTCTTTGCAGAAACACTGAATGATGATCAAATTAATGCAGGGAAATAAACAATGGCACATTCAGCATCAGTCACACATATATGAGAAACATAGAGACAAATATTTCCCGAGGAAACCCATACAGAGTAAAAACCTCTTTTTCTTTATATGATAAGTAATAGTTACATTCTTTACATTATCATACATATGAGCACCAACTCATAATGAGGCTACAACCTCAGTTTTGCAAGCTACTACTTGCTGAGAGTACCAACTCTCTGTTTTCTCTAGCACCCACTACAAGGAAGCACCAACTCCCTGGTTTCTCTAGCACCAACTAGAAGGAAGCACCAACTCCCTGAGTGTTTCTAGCACCAACTGGATGGAATCACCAACTTCCAATCATACAGGCACCAACCTGTATAACAGAGAACAAGAGTTCTCCCTTGCACCACCCTACCACCCTGGTTTCTCTGGCTGCAACCAGATGGAAGCTACAACTCCCTGTGTTCAAGCACCCACTAGAACCTATGAGGACAACAGTCCTCCCTAACACCTCCCTTCCACCCTGAAATATAAATCTTTGTTACTGAAACTTATTACAGTGATATCATGTTCAACAATGGCTTACCAGACTCATCACTGTTCTGTTGCATTTCATTGCTTTGTCTGCCTCATTGCCTTTCTGCACACATGACTTGCGATTTATGTTCTTCTGCTTTTTATGATCTGTGCACCATGTCCATTCACTGCACAGTTCCTCTTCTGTTCAATTCAGCTGCTGCACTCTCCTCCTTCTTGACACATGAATCACCTTCACGAACAACAACCACAACAAACTCCAACAAAAACAACAACCCCTTCTCTTCTTTGCACCGTGTATATATATAGCTTCTGTGCATCTTGTGCATTCAATATTCGCCATTCCATTGCATGCTCATACCGCGCCAATCTCCTCCACATCTCAAGTGCTCTGCGTGATCATCATCGCGACTCTACAACTTCTCTGGCAGTTCAACCCCTGTGTCTATCATCACTAGGTGTTAACCCGAGATTCCTTTTTCTCTCTGGTAGTTGAGACTCTTCATCTTCTCTGTTACATTCGACCTCATCCTTTATGTTTTATTTACGAGCTCAAACCCTTATCCAGTTGTCAATTTCCTCCACGAATCGTCTTCATTCCACTGGCAGATTCCATGTGACTCTTTAGCTCCTATGCAAATCACACCGAAGTCTCTTTGCATCCTCTCGTAGAAACCATCAATGGTTTCTAGCAGTTTCACTGTGTCGTGCAACAGTAGCCCTCCAATCTTGTTCAACTTCACCTGCACCGTTGGATTGATTCCATGGGATCTTGCATTCATTTCGGCATTTTGACATTTGGCAATTCTGTGTTGAGTGTCTTGACACTTCATTTCGCGATCTCCGAAGTTCTGATACAGAACTTTTCTACACTAGCTCCTTCCCCAATATGGCTATGGTCATAACCAAGCACCTATGTAAAAAGCGCTTTTGGAGAATTCGCGTTTCGTGGATCTAGAGATGAGGCATCTCGACTTTCCAAGTCGCGATCTCAGATACCCCAAAATGGAGCTTATCTGGACTGACTCCTTCCCTTCTCGTGACCATGGGCTGTGACCACAGCCTTATGCATAAGGCACTTTCGCGATTTCGCATTTCGTGAGTCTGGCGATGAGACATCTCGACTCTCCAGGTCGCGATCCCCGATACCTTGAAATGGCATGGGATCAACGGTCCTGATCAGAGCTTGATTCAATGGTTGTGATTGAATCGCAATTTCACATATCGCGAAATCAGAATTCTTGTTGCATTGTTTACTTGCCTCTCCATGTTGCGATCCCTGAAACTTCGATATGGAGTTAGATCAACAGTCCAGATCTGAGCTTGATTCTACGGCTACGATTGAATCGCAATTCCGCATATCGCGAAATCGACATTCTTTTTTCATTGTTTACTTCCCACTCCATGATGCGATCCCTGAAACTCTGACATGGACTGGAATCAACGGTCCAAATCAAAGCTTGATCTGACGGCTTAGATTACATCACGATTTCGCATATCGCGATATCGAGATTCCTGATGTTAATAATCTTTGACATGTTCAACTCGCGATCCTTGAAACTCTTACATGGACTGGGATCAACGGTCCAGATTCAACCTCGATCTGATGACTCAGATTAAGTCACGATTTCGCATATCACGATTACGCCCGCTTCTCCTTGTTATACTTTAAAAGGTTTGTAGGTTCTCCTTGATCCAACGATGGTCGGGTCCTGCGCTTGGATCTAATGTCTGAGATCTGTCCTCCTGTTCAACGCTCTTCTTGTCTATATTCTGATCTGATGGCCCTCGTTCTTTCGGGAATTTTGAATGAGATCCAACGATCAGAAATGCTTCTCGGGCCTTCGATCATTTTATCAATGTTGTGTTGCCTTCGATCATT
>ML835458.1:0-15156 GCA_009831015.1 Picea engelmannii | reverse complement strand
ACTCAAGATAGAATTCATAGCCTTAGCGTTGAAGCTAAATTCTAGTTTTTCATCCTTATTAGGTAGCACAACTGGCTTTACATAACCAGTATCTACCACATCCCAGACATCTACACCTAAAGCCATTATGTAGGTTCTCATTCAAACTTTCCAGAAGGCAAAGTTTGTTCCATTGAATAGAGGGGCCTTATTGGTTGAATTTCCTTCATGGATTGATATGTTTAAGCTCTAGGATCTACCCTTAGATAAAAGGGGCCGGCTCTGATACCAATTGTTGGAAAACTGAAGGGGGGGGGGTGAATCAGTTGTTACCATGCAAGGAAATAAACAATGGCACATTCAACATCAGTCACACATATATGAGAAACACAGAAACAAATATTTCTCGAGGAAACCCATACAGGGTAAAAACCTCTTTTTCTTTATATAATAAGTAATAGTTACATCATTTACATTATCATACATATGAGCACCAACTCATAATGAGGCTACAACCTTAGTTTTGAAAGCTGCTACTTGCTGAGAGAACCAACTCTCTATTTTCTCTAGCACCCACTAGAAGAAAGCACCAACTCCCTGGTTTCTCTAGCACCAACTAGAAGGAAGCACCAACTCTCTGGTTTCTCTAGCACCAACTAGAAGGAAGCACCAACTCCCTGAGTGTTTCCAGCACCAACTGGATGGAAGCACCAACTTTCAATCATACAGGCACCAACCTGTATAATAGAGAACAAGAGTTCTCCCTTGCACCACCCTGCCACCCTGGTTTCTCTAGCTGCAACCAGATGGAAGCTACAACTCCCTGTGTTCAAGCACCCACTAGAAACTATGAGGACAACAGTCCTCCCTAGCACCTCCCTTCCACCCTGAAATATAAATCTTTGCTACTGAAACTTATTACAGTGATATGATGTTCAACAATGGCTTACTAGACTCATCACTATTCTGCTGCATTTCGTTGCTCTGTCTGCCTCATTGCCTTTCTGCACACATGACTTGCGTTGTCTGTTCTTCTGCTTTTTATGCTCTGTGTGCCATGTCCATTCACTGCACAGTTCCTCTTCTATTCAATTCAGCTACTGCACTCTCCTGCTTCTTGACACATGAATCACCTTCACCAACAACAACCACAACAAACTCCAACAGCAATAGCAACCCCTTCTCTTCTCTGCACCGTGTATATATAGCTTCTGTACATCTTATGCATGCAATATTCGCCATTCCTCTGCATGCTCATACCGTGCCAATCTCCTCCACATATCAAGTGCTCTGGGTGATCATCATCGTGACTCTTCAACTTCTCTGGCAGTTCAACCCTTGTGTCTATCATCACTAGGTGTTAAGCCGAGATTCCTTTTTCTCTATGGCAGTTGAGACTCTTCGTCTTCTCTGTTATAGTCAAGCTCATCCTTTCTGTTTTAGTTATGAGCTCAAACCCTTATCCAGCTGTCAATTTCCTCTACGAATCGTCTTCATTCCACTGGAAGATTCCATGTCACTCTTCAGCTCCTCTGCAAATCACACCGATGTCTCTTCGCATCCTCTGGTAGAAACCATCAATGGTTTCTAGCAGTTTCACTGTGTCGTGCAACAGTAGCCCTCTGATCTTGTTCAAATTCACCTGCACCATTGGATTGATTCCATGGGATCTTGCATTCATTTCGGCATTTCGGCATTCAACAATTTTGTGCTGAGTGTCTCAACACTTCATTTCGCGATCTCCGAAGTTCTGATACAGAACTTTTCTGCACTAGCTCCTTCCCCAATATGGCTATGGTCATAACCAAGCTCCTATGCAAAAAGAGATTTTCGTGAATTCGCATTTCGTGGATCTGGAGATGAGGCATCTCGACTTTCCAAGTCACGATCTCCGAAACCCTGAAATGGAGCTTATCTGGACTGACTCCTTCCCTTCTCGTGACCATGGGCTGTGACCACAGCCTTATGCATAAGGCGCTTTCACGATTTCGCATTTCATGAGTTTGGAGATGAGACATCTCGATTCTCCAAGTCGTGATCCCCGATACCCTGAAATGGCATGGGATCAATGGTCCTCATCAGAGCTTGATTCAATGAATGCGATTGAATCGCAATTTCGCATATCACGAAATCGACATTCTTGTTGCATTGTTTATTTGCCTCTCCATGTTGCGATCCCCGAAACTTCGATATGGAGTTAGATCAACGATCTAGATCTAAGCTTGATTCTACGGCTACGATTGAATCGCAATTTCGCATATCGCGAAATCAGCATTCTTGTTGCATTGTTTCCTTCCCACTCCATGTTGTGATCCTTGAAACTCTGACATGGACTAGAATCAATGGTCCAGATCAAAGCTTGATCTGACGGCTTAGATTACATCACGATTTCGCATATTGCGATATCGAGATTCCTTATGTTAATAATCTTTGACATGTTCAACTCGCGATCCTCGAAACTCTGACATGGACTGGGATCAATGGTCCAGATTCAACCTCGATCTGACGGCTCAGATTAAGTCGCTATTTTGCATATCGTGATTACACTCGCTTCTCCTTGTTATACTTTAAAAGGTGTGCAGGTTCTCCTTGATCCAACGATGGTCAGTTCTTGCGCTTGGATCTAACGTCTGATATATGTCCTATTCAATTCTCTTCTTTTCTATATTTTGATCTGACGACCCTCATTCTTTCGGGAATTTTGAATGAGATCCAATGATCATAAATGCTTCTCGGGCCTTTGATCATTTTATCAATGTTGTGTTGCCTTCGATCATTCGATCTTCCTGGACTTATCTTCTATTTGCCTGTTGATCATCACTGTTGTACTCAAGCCATCATCACTGCTGTACTTTCCATCAATGAAAAGCATATGCTGTCTGTTAAACATTTTCCAACAAGGGTATGAACCCTATGGTGGTTTTCCAAGTTATGTTATATTCCCATATAAATTCAATAAATATATTTTCCTAATCCTTCCTATGTTGTTGAAATGTGTTTCTGAATATGTTTTCCATATCCTTGACACTTCTACCTAATGATTTTCTTGAGGATGTTTTGTAGTTTATTTTCTATGGTCAATTTTGTATAGCGGCATCCAGTTGTCAACTATATTTGAGGTGAACCAATGTCCTTAATCTATTACAATCTCTCATAGTACTCCAAACCTAGTGAATAAATTCTCATATAGAAATTCTACCACTTTCTCTTTTTTTGTATTCTTCATAGCCTTTACCTCTGCCCATTTGGTCAAGTAATCAGTGTAAACCAAGATGTGTTCCTTTTGGTTTGAAGGAGGGTCAATGGGTGCCACAAAATCCAAGCCCCATTTCTCAAAGGGTTTAAATTAGACTTGAAATTAGAATGGCATTTCATTGCTCTTTGTAAGAATTTAGATCATTTCGTACTCATCATACTAGGATACATATTCTTTGGTATCTTTGTGAAGATTTGGCCAATAATATCCAACTTGTAAAAATTTATAGGTTGTCCTTTTCCCAAAATAATGGCCTCCACAAGGCTCATCATGTAAAACATGTAAACTGTCATGTAACTCATCCTCTCTTATGAATATTTTGAGTATCTGATCTAGTCCAAGCTTAAACAAGTATCCCTTAATCCATGTGTAGGTATCACTCTTCCTAACAATTTTGTAACATTCCCTGTAAGAAAAATGTTGAGGAAATATTCTTGTAGATAACTAGTTTTCTATAATAGAGAACCATGGAGTCTTTGTGGAGATTGAAAATAGGTCTTCATCTAGAAAACTATCATCAGAAATTTCCTAATTTGAAATATTTGTTATTCTTAACAAAACAATATGCAACAACATTTTGTTTACAAAGTTTGTCAAGCATTGTGAAACCAGATTCTTGCAGTAGGAGCAACCATCTAATTATTCTTTCATTAACATGTAAGTTTCGATCATTAAATATTTCATTTTTGCATGATCTATATGTTCAATAAATTTATAGCCAATTGTGTAGTGTTTAAACTTGCTTATGGCATATACAACAACAATAAATTCCTTTTTAATGAAAATATATTTTATTTTTTCTCTAGATAGGTTTTAGTTGATAAAATAATTTTCCAATGGTTCATTAAACTTCCATTTCCTTAATTTTACCATGAGTGCTTTATCAAATGCATTTGTGGGTATGTCAAATGGAATGTCCCGCTTTGGACCTTGTAAAATAGGGTCTGAGATAAGATTTTACTTGATGTTGTCAAAGGATTTTAGACAATATTTTGACTAATAGAGGTTTTCATCTTTGGATAAGAAGATGAACAAGGGAGATTCCACTTTACTAAAATATTTAATAAACCTCTTGTATTATCCTACATTCCCTAAAAATATTCTCACATATTTATATTTTCTAGATATGGAAAGATTTTAGATGGTGTTTACTTTGGTTTGATGTACTTTAATAACCCCAGGAGAGATGTGATGGCCCAAGATTATGCCTTCATTCATGATCATGTTGAATTTTTCATTTCTCAATGATAAATTCAACTCTTGGCACCTTTTCAACACATTTTCTAGACCGATAAAGGATTATTGGAATGAGTTCCCATAGGGAGTGAAGTAATCCATGTAGATTTGTACGTTGTCATGTACTAAGGCTGCAAATATATTGAGGACAACTCATTGGAAGGTTGTAGGAGAATTACATAGGAAAAATGGGGTGACATTATAGGAAAATGTTCCCAAAGGACATGTAAAATTAGTTTTGTCTTGGTCCTCGGGGTTGATTTGTATTTTATTATATCTACTAAACCCATCTAAAAATGGAAAGTACATGACAAGGAATCTAGTATTTGATCAATGAAAGGTAGGGGAAAGTGGCCTTTAATAGTGGCCTTGTTAAACTCTCTATAATATACAAAAACCCTCCATTTTACATGTTTTTAGCACTATAACCAAATGTTATGCCCACTCACTATAAAAAAAAATAGGCATATGAATCCTGCATCTAGGAGTTTTTGAAATTATGTTTTAATTGTGTCGTTTAAGGAAAGGTTCATTCTTCTTTGGTGTTGCTTGATGGGAGAAGAATCATATTTGATGTAAATGTGGTGTGCACAAATGTTTGGATGTATTCCTTTCATGTCCTTGTAATCCCAAGCAAAGGCAGAACTTTGTTTTGTGAAAGCTTCTAAAAGTTTCCATTCTTGGACAACACTCAAATTATTATTGATTTTTAGAGTTTTACTTGGAATATTTTCCAATGTTTTTACCGGATTTTGTTCATTTTATAGAGTGAGTGGATCTTGAGAATAAATACCTTTTAAATTAATATAATTTCCAGACTTTTCATCTTCTTCTTTACCATTGTATACCTCAATTTTGATAGAACTAGGATATGCATTTTGCATAAAGTTTGAAATGAAGGTATCTTCATTTGTATCCTTTGATGCTAAGGTCATTTCCATGGTGAGGAGAGGGTGTACTATGGTATGGAACATATCTTCTTATTCTTCATATCCTACCAAAATAGGCATCTCAATGTTAATGAATGTTTTGGTAGGGGGTTAGAGTGTAATTTTATTTTGTAATTGATCATTTGTGATGGTAATGCCCCAAACCCTATAGCCTATGCAAGAATTAACTATAGCTAGCCAAGACCTTTGTAAGATGAGTGGGTACCTTATCTGGATTTAGGAGTGGAACAAATTGATTAACATAATGAATACAATAAACATAGAGATATCAAGAATAACACAAATATCCAGTGAACAATATCTTATATTAAATAATGAAATAGGATGAAACTGTAAAACTGTAGAATAGAAACACTTGCTCAAATGGTGGTAGCTATCTTTGAGAAGAGATGTAGTTGATACACGCATTTGTTTGAGCATAATGGATTAAAATGAGGCTCCATAGGCCTTTTTTGATATTACTCATGAATGCCAAAACCATAGACATCCAAAAGCCTAACCCTAGAAGGTGAAATGCCAAAAGTCATGTGGGCCCTATGGGTAAGTTGGTGTAATTTGGTACCTCAACTTCCAAGGGTCGTAAATTTTTCATACGACCTCGATTTTAGGCACGTGATAGCCCGTTGGAAAGGTTTTCCAGAGAACTACACATTCTGTCATCAAGTGACTCTGTATATAGTTTGACTACGATGAGCCAAAAACACAACGTTTAGGGCCCCAAAATGGCCCTGGAAGTACAGAAAGATGTGATAACATGAAAACATACAAAATAAGTTGGTTGGATTAGGAGCGAGGCCACCCATATCCACCTGGAGGATGTGTGGAGCTTCAGACAACCCTAGAAGTGTAGAACCCATAATTACAAAGAAGTACAAAAGAATGTGATGAAAAAAAAAAGGACATGAGGAGCCAGTTGGAATAGGTGGGTGGCCACCAATATCCACCTAGATCAATCCTCCCCCATTAGGAAGAAACTGTCTCCATTGCATGGATTTCCCCCATTAAGTGAGGAAACTTCTGTTGGATTTGGCCCCAGGTGAGCCACTTTCCTTGGTGTAGGATTTTCCCTACCTTAACAACCTGATATAGCTGGATATGTTGTTGACGAGTTCCCTTGACCTTTGTGTACACTATTTGATCAGTGGATACTTGTTCCATGTAGTCAAGGTTGAGCTCTATTGGTGTGAGTTGTTCTGAGATCTCGGAGGTGTCCAATAATAGGGGGAAATATGGTCGGAGGAGGTCCACATTGAATACTTGATGTTGACCAAGGAAGGGTGGAGTTTTGAGCTCAAAATCATTTCTACCCACAACCTTGGTGATAGTCTAAGGACCATAATGAAGTGGGAGAAGCTTCTGATAGGGCCCAGTGAGACGCTCCTTCTGCAAATGTAACCAGAATTTGTCGCCAACCTGAAAATGGTGTGGTACCCTTTGTTGATCATGGCACTGCTTGTACTTAGCATTGGATTTCTACAAAATATCTTGGACATATTGGCAGATGTGCTTAATCCTCTCAATGAATATGGTGGATTTTTCAATCACAGACTGATCATGGGAAGAGTTTGTCTGTGCGGTGGCAAGAGGAACGACAACATCAATGGGTCCCAAGGGTTGGAATCTCAAACCCACCTGAAATGGACTATAGCCTGTGGAACTACGGAGAGCCCTGTTGTAACTATGTTGGACATATGGGAGACTCTCATCCCATGTACGTGGATTCTTAGAATTGTACATGCATAGGATGTGCACAATCATTTGATTGACAACCTCTATTTGGCCATCAGTTTGGGGGTGGAAAGCAATGGATTTTGTGAGCTTGGTGTCCAAAAGAGACCATAGAATCGACCAGAAGGTGTTGAGGAACCTGCTATCTCAGTCGGAGATGATGGACTGTGGTATCCCAAAGTGGACCCACACTCATTCAAAGAAGAGTTTAGCAGTCTCTGTCGTTGTTACATTCTTCTTATAGGCTGTGAGGATGGCCATCTTTGAAAACCAATCAATGACCACAAACACACAATCATTTCCTTTCTTGGTGGATGGAAATACAGACATGTAATCAATTTAGATGGATTCCCAAGGATTCTCAGGAATAGCAAGATGGGTGTATAATCCTTGATTCTTTATGGTTGGCTTGGCAATGGCACATGCAGTGCAAGATCTGATATACTTGTTGACGTCCTGTCAAATTTTTGGTCTATAAAAATGTTTCTGAAGAATGACCATTGTTTTATCCATGCCAAAATTTCGTGCCACCCCACTATAGTGGGATTCCCAAATCATCTTTGCACACTCCCTTGTAGGAACACAGATATGGCCCAAGTGGCATAAGCGTCCATCTTGAATGTGAAAATTAGTGATAGTTTCACATGTACCCAAGAGCTTATAGGTAGTGGTGAAGTTTGTATCTTGCAGATAAAGTTAGGGCCACTCAGAGGCTTCATGTCCATAGTAATGGAGCACAGTGGTGAGTGAAGCCACAGAAGGACGATTGAGGTAGTCAACGACACAATTGGAGATAAATGTCTTATACTTTATGTGGATATGGAACTATTGCAGGTGGGTGGACCACTTTTGATGGCAGTCATTCTGCAATTTCCCTTATGTCTGTATGAACTGCAAAGGCTTGTGATCAATGTGTATGATAGTCTCATTCCCTAGAATGTAATGTTTCCATTGATGATAGGCTTATATAATGGAATACATTTACTTGTCATAGGTGGGGTATTTCCAGATAGTATCAAAGAGTGTCTCACTATGGTATGCCACCAAATTCCCTTGGTGAGTGATAGTTGTGCCCACAGCATAGTCAGATGCATCAGTCTCAATCTCAAAATGGTTGTTGCAAATCAGGAAAGGAGAGTACTGGAGTTGAGCACAATCAATGCTTCAGATCATCAAATTCTCATTACTAGTCCTTCCCCCACACAAACTTGGCCCTACCACTGCCCTTGGTCACCTGGCTGAGGACCCATGTAATATGGGAGAATCCCAACATGAACCTTCAGTAGAAGTTGGCTAGTCCCAAAAAGCTATGAAGCTCGGTTAGTGTGGTTGGGGTTGTCCAGTGACGGATGACTTGGATATTAGCTGGATCAACATGTACCCCATTCTTATCAACAATTTAGCCCAAGTATTTGACCCTGTTCATTCCAAAAGAGCATTTTTCCAAGTTGGCATAAAGTTTGTGCTACCGCAGAGTGCTCAAAACCTACTGCATATGTCGCATGTTATCCTCCCAATTTCTGTTGAAGATGAGGATTTCATCCAAATATACTACCACAAAGGAGTTGGTGAAGGGTCTCAATACATCATCCATCAACCTCATGAAAGTGGTTGGTGCATTTGTTAAGCCAAAGGGCATGAATAGCCATTTGTAGAGACCTTCTTTAGAATTGAAGGTTGTCTTCCATACATCACTTGGTTTGATGGGAACCTTATGGTAGCCATACTTTAGGTCAATATTGCTGAAGAATTTCCCCCCCTTGAGTTGGTCAAGAATTTCGTCAATCCTGGGAATAGGGTAGCGGTTCCTGACTATGATTTTTTTTAAGGCTTTGTAATCAATGTAGAGTCACCAAGTCCCATCCTTCTTATGTACCAGTACAATTGGGATTCTTCAAGGGGAGGAGTTGGGCCTGATGTGCCCCTTTTGAAGAAGCTCTTAGATATGACACCTAATTTTGTCATTCTCCATCCACAAGCGTCAATATAATGGTCCATTAGGTAGAGGTGTGTCGAGGGCCAAATCAATTGGATTCTTGACTTGGCAGTGTGTCGGTACCCCTGTAGGTGATGAGAAGATGTCTCTGTATTCTTCCACAATCTCGTCCACTTGTTTATGTTGCAAATAGAGGCATTGTGTGGAGGCCATGGATGTGGTGGCGACCTTTTTCTTACTATGAGCATGGATCACAAAGAAGACGAACTTCTTGGCATGTCAAATGACCTTACTGCATTTCTTAGCAAAGATTAAATAAATAGAAGTAGGAAACGCTACCTATGGGATCCTATACAATTTTCTACCCAAAGTAATAATAACTTTGTGGGTTATAGACTCATACACAACATGACGTTTCTAAAAATATGGTTTTCCTAAAATAACATCACAAACTTCAAGGGGAGAAATATAACATAGTACCTCATCTTTAAAAGGCTTGATGTCATAGGGAAGACGACATTGTTGGCTAACACAAAGATATCTTCCTTGGCGAAGCCAGCTGATGGTGTAGGTTTGCGGGTGCGGTGTCATTGGAAGGTCCAACCACTTAATGAACTCTGCTGAAATCATGTTCTTCTAACAATCGCTATCGACAATGAAATGAAGCGGAGCCCCCTTGAACCACTTATGTAGGTGAAATAGGTGTTCCCCTTCCTCTGGTTCTTTTGGTTCGCTTTTCCAGACTTTGGTTGTAGCGACAGTGGAAATGGGTTCAACATCGATAATCAAATTCCCTCCTTCAAGATTTGGCTCAGAATCATAATTGACCTCTGACTCAGAAGGCTTCATTTCGACCATGAGGGACTGCTTGGAGCGACATTCTTCAGTGTTGTGCCAAGGATGTTTATGGTACTCACACCATTTTCCCGTGTCCTTCATCATCTTTTCATTGCTCGTCTTGTGTTATGGCTTGGACTGGTTGTCCTGAGGGAAACCATCTCGACTTGATCCCTTACTATGTGGGTTGGGGTTGCCTTTTCCCTACTTCGGCTGTGAGGGGTTTGTAGATCCAAAATATCTCCTTTTCTGCTTATATTTATGCTCGATCTTGATAGCGTATCTATAAGTCGTGCCCAATGAGGCGATGTCTGGGAACTCCATTTCTGTTTGAATGTATCTATGAAAATAGTCATGTTATTTGAGCACCAGATGATACTCAGAGTCTTTAATACCCAATTCGGTGCGTAGGGTATGGAAAATATTGGTGAAATCTGGTACTCTTTGGTCCCTTTCTTCACGTAGGGTGGTCCATCTGGTGTACTAGTCCTCATTGCATCCAACAAGGTAGTATTGTTCTTTAATGGCATCCCGAAAGGAATCCCATGTAGGGGCCACCAAAAAAATTGTAGATTTCTCCACGGACCTTTGCTCAAAGTAAGTATCCCACCAGTCTTTAACATGGGGAACGACCTTGAGGAGTGAAAAAGTGATCTTTTCCCTATCAGAAAAATTGTGGAACGAAAAATATCCTTCGAGAAGATTCAACCATTTAACTATAACATCTGCATCTATTGGTCCTTCAAATAATGGAATATCAAAATTTACGTGTACCTTGAAGTGGGTTGCATGGCTGCTTGATGAAGATGCTTCTTGTTGGCCCCTAGTTATGGAAGGAAGCGAAGAACAAGGAAGGAAAGGTAAAGAGAAAGCTTCGTAGGAGACATAGTAACTGTTACTAAGTCGAAGTGAGCAAAAGAGAAATAAGGATGGAGTGAAGTACGGAAAAGAAAGTCATTGGACGAGAAGATCAGGGATGACAGATCAGAAAGGAAGAAGGATCATGGACAACTCAACAAGCAGAGAAAGACATCATTGGATGCTTTGGAGAACTGCAAGATGAAGAAGGAAAGACAGGTTGTCGAAGCTCGAAAAAAGAGGGTCAAGTTGACCTAGGGTTTTAGACACCTAGGGTTTTGGTAATTAGGGTTTTGACACCTAGGTTTCAACCTGAGGCTATCAGTGAGGGATTGTAATGTATAAATATAGGTCGAGAGGACCTAGGTCAGGTGGTTACTATAGTTGGGTATTGATTTTGATTATTGTGGTCAAGAGAGTATTGTACTGTGAGAGAGGAGTGCTGAGAGGGAGAGTCTTCTGGTATTGTAAGATCTTCAGCTGGGTGCGAAGATCAAGTCCTATAGCTGGGTGCGCAGAAAGGTGGGAGACAGAAAGAAGAAGAGAGAATATCTGTTGACTAAGAGTGCAGATCAAAACTGTAAGCTTTATTTTAATATATTAGAAGCACGTTTCTATGGACGTAGCCCTAGAGAGAGGGTGAACCACATATATCTAGTGTTATGTGTGTGTGATTGTTGTCTGGATCTCTATCATTATTATACTCTTAATTGCATTATTGTGTTAGATAAGATGTACGGCTGCACAGAGTAGATCTAACTGATAAAGAGATAGATGAATGTTGGATTATTGTTGTATTAGTTCCACTTGATATTCCCCTGGTTGTAGACATCTTTGTTCTACAACCCTCCCGTCTTATCTACTTCGGGTGAGACTGCATCTACTTCACAGGTGTTGCCTAAAGGGCCAGTCGTTAGGGCTTGTTGGTGCGCTCTTGAGCGTTGAACCCTGGGTCTGCCCCTGTGCCAACAAATGGTTCCATTTCCAGGACATGAATATGTGTAAGGGAATGTCAAGGTGGTTCCCATCGAAGATAGAGATTCAGAAGTGGATAGAGGATCAAGAGAGGGACTTTGTTGAAGCCCAAAACAAGAACCCTAAACTGAGTACTGAGGATTAGTTACAAAGATACATCTTCACCAACATTCACGAGATCTTCTTTGGGGGAATCCACCAAGAGTTGTTTGAATGGTTGGCTAGGTTATCCGATACCCATTTTGAGATTAGATCTAGACCTCCTGTGGTCTGGACATTGGAGTTGATTAAGAAGGTTAAGAGAGCTGAAAATGTTGTATCAAAGGTTGTAGATCATTGGTTCGATAGTACCATTGGAGGGTATATCACCAAGTTTGTTGTTGAAAGAACATAATCGTATAGCCAAGATGAGAAATAATTTTTCAAAAGACCTAGAGGAAAATTTTTGCACTTTCTGAAGCTGAGAATCAAGATGTTGTTGCATGAAAAGAACATCTTGAAGATACAGTAGATTGGTTATATCTAAAAAGGCTAATGTTCAAGATCTCGGACAATGACAATGACATAGAAGCAGGACATATGCACAGTGGGAAAGTATTCTGAGGAGTTCATCTTGAGAACTTGTTCAAGCAAAACTACGGAGAAGAGGGTTTCTACAGTGGAGAAGAGGTATATCTAACCAATGAAGAACATTCAGAGCCCACCAGAACAGAAGAAGGGGAAGTTGAAGAACTTCACCAAAGCAAGCCAGAAACCTCAGAAACTGTGCAGGTTACTGAAGTAAGTAGCATTAACCCTCCTATTGTTTCAATATCACCAAGAAGTCAGAATAGTCAGAACCACCAGAGTCTTCAGAGTATTGTTATTAGCAACTCATCCTATACTCAAACAAGAAGCCTAGGGAAATCTATGGAAAATTAGATGAGGCTCCCTATCTTTAGAGGAGATGGATCTAAGGATCCTGATCAACACTGGTTCCTGTGTGAATACGTATGGAATATTAAAAGTATCACCAATGAAACCATCAAGAGAACCCAGTTTAGCACCACGCTCAGGGACCACACACTGAGTTGGTACATGAAACTTGTCCAAGGACTGGAGCAGCCTAAGCCACTGAACGAGATCAAGAATGTGTTGATTGTGGAGTTTAAGAAACCTAAGTCGGAGTCACAATGTATTACAGAGCTAAAATAGATCAAGCAAAAGGTAGCAAAACCTATTTGGGAGTTCGACCAGAGATTTAAGACCCTAACAGGCCGATTAACTTTTCAGATCCCCAATGAACAGAACAAAGAATGGTTCATCACTGCACTGTTACCACACATCAAAGTCCCTCTGATGTAGCAGAATATTACATCATAGGCAGAATCTTTGGAGATCGACATGAAGCTTGAATCAACACCTATGGGAGAATCTAGCTCAGGCATGAGCCAAATCTTGAGCCAACTGACTAGTCTATCTCTGTAGGTTGAGGACATGAAGAAGGACAAAACAGAAGATATCTGGTGTGTAAGATGTTTATCTGAAGGTCATGATATAGAACATTGTCCCCTGTTTCATGAGTATTTGGCCTCAGGAGCGTCGAACCCCTTGAAGCAAGTTAACCTACCCTGGTGCGATATATGAAGAAATAGGCATCGCTCAGGTGAATGTTATTACATGCATAAGTATGTTCAGACACCCAAAAACTTGCACTGAACATTTTGTAAATATGTAGAGCATGATGATCGAGATTGTAGAGCTTACGATCTCATGCATCAGAGGTCGAGGGACATATACAATATCCAAGGTAAAGTACACCAAGAAGGAAATAATGCACAGTATAATTCTCTAGGGAGGGGAAATTTCACTCCTCGCGGTGGCTACAGAGGACGAGGATGAGGAGGAGGTATGGGCCAAGGCCGAGGACAAATTATCTTTTATAATTGTGCATATCCAGGACACTTATCAAGGGATTGTCATAATTCTTTCACAACCTGCAGTTATTGTAACTCCTTCGAGCATGTCATAGAGGAATGCCCTACACTATTGTATAAGCTTTAGGAAAGACGAGGACCCTAGGAGAACCCACAAGTACAATTGATATATGTTGAACCCCGCGGAAACGACCCTAGATTCATTGTCATTACTCGAGGAGGCGCTTCTATAGGAGAAGACAGATCATCACAAGGAAAGAATGCAGACAACCATGGAGTCATAAAAGCTACAGAGAAGACCCCAATGTTCGAGGCTAAGAAAGAAAGACAGATCTTTGAGGAGGAAAGAAAATATTTCAAAGGAGATCAAGGATCCTCATCTAGAATGCAAACAAAAATCAAAGAGTATGGCATGCCTCGGGCGTTTGATCAGTCTGCATCACCAACAGAAGAAAAAGAGGTAAGCAAACTCCTGGAATTTTTGTGCACTTGTGTTAAGTTGATTCAGGATAAAAGCGTTGTACAAGAATTACAAGATTTAATCAAGCAGTATGAACTAGGAAAGATAGAATCCTTACTGAACAGGGCAGTGCACCAAATTGGGAAAAGGAGAAGGAAAAATAAGGAATTACACCTGAATGCTCAAAAAGGAGAATATGATATAGACTATGTAGTCCTCGACCTAGGGTCAGAGGTCAATGTCATGACGAAGAAAACTTTGGCACTGATGGGAAAACCCAAGCTGATATACTCCCCTATCAGGCTTCGCATGGCTAATCAGTAAGCTGTCAACCCATTCAGACGATTGGAGCATGCCCCTGTGGACATCGATGGAGTTAGAACCTTTGCAGATTTTTAAGTAATTGAAATTGTTGATGACAGTTTCCCTTACCCTGCATTATCAGGAATTGATTGGGCCTTCAACAATTCTACTATTGTTGATCTAAAGAAGAGGTGTATGACATTCGAAAGAGATGGCCTTAGGATCATTGCACCTTAAGATCCAGATGAGGGACCTAGATACATGGAGCCTGTCAGAGAAGAAGACTATGCATATGAGCTGGAAAACATCTATAAATTAACAACCAGACAACAGGATTATATCAACCCTACTGCCGATGGGAATATAAATTGGCGAAGTGATAGCACATGTTCATTAGATTTATAAGAAACATTGGAGAACTGGAAGAACTAGATGTATGAAGTATTCACAAGGAGATGTGCTCAACTCACTAGAGAAGTTCGTTGGATTGGTAGAACAACAAGTAACTTACCTACCTTTGGTGGTCTGAATCAGCGATGATTTTAGGGGCTAAATTTCGCTCATGGGCTAATTTTCCATGGTTTTTCCAAAAACGAGATTCACTATTTTAAAAATGATTTGCTCAAATTCTATAGGATAAAATTATTTTACCTTAAAAATCGCCAAAATTTTATAAAAACTATATAAAATACTTAGAAATTTGAATATTTTTACAAAAAATC
>ML835457.1:30696-48305 GCA_009831015.1 Picea engelmannii | reverse complement strand
TTGAAGAATATGCTCTACAACAAGAAGGCTAGTGTGGATATTTATATGGTCTTCTTCCTGTTGTGAGTGAAAGGACTCAAGAGATGAGGAGATGTGATTTCTTTCTAAGGTATTAGATGATTCTTCAACTAGATTAGATCCTAGCACTTCTTCTGGAATGACATTTTCCTCTTGATAAGAAACAATTGGTTCTTCTACAGTAACATTTTCAAAAATTGATTCTTCTGTAGCTGTTACAGTTGATCTTTCACTGACAATCTTAGAGGAAGAAGATTTAGTGTTTTCTGCTATTGATTTCTTAGAATGAGAAAGAATATTACCTTTAGTACTTGATTTTGAGGTCTGATATTGAATTGATCTTCCTCTTATGAGAATTAGCTATGGATTTTGTACTGGTGTAATAGATGGTTCCTGTGGATTCACCCTGGTGGTGATCCTTTTGGGAGCCAGAGTGAACATAGTGGAGTCTCCAGATAGATGATTACAACTGATGTAATGTCTAATCCTTGTCCATCATCAAGGAGCAGTTCTAATGTCGTTCCCCAGGGAAGCTTTCTTTAAATTCTATCTTCGGTCCCCGACAATGGCACCAATTTGTTATCTGTCCAGGAGTCCTTCTCAAGTTGTAAGTTTCAAGAAGCCTGGTAACTTAAGGTGTGATTTTTTTTATATTTATGATTGGATCAAATCAGATATTGACCTATTGGATATATTATCTAGAGAGTCAAAGGTATAAATCAGATGAGACAATGCTTTCAAGAATCAATGATCAGACAAATAACTTACTGGTGGATGAAGAAAGACTATACTTATTAACCAGAAAACACATGTGATGGGTCAAATAAGATAGTAAGGATTACTTATTAAATCACAGTTTATGAATTGGCTACGTGAGATAACAGTCACTAGCAATTAAGATACACATAGATCAATAACAGTCATGCAAAGTACATAAAAGACAAAAGAATGGAAATATGACATCAATAATGAAAGGAACTTATGATGTGTATTATATATATATGAAGGGTCTAATACAATAGCAACAGGGTCTAGTCTCCAGACTCGAACCTATGGTATATCAAAATAACAGGCTTTATAGCCTTTACACATAGTTTCCAGATCCTGAAAGAATGGATCTGGTTTTCCTAAAATAGTCAATATATGAACAATATTACAAAAATAATGGATCTAGTCCATTTCTCCAAGTCGATTTGTCTTCAAAAACTCTGGTCTTCAACAGTTGCTTGAAAATCCTAATGGGTCAAGGAAGAGTAGATGTTTCTTTAAACAGTTGGAGGTCTTCAATTATCAACCATATACCTTACATAGTGCCTCAAAACTCTGAAATAAGTTGCCAAAATGTAAGTGGAAAATTGTTGGAAACTCTCTTATACTTCATATAATCGAAAATCCCCTTTTCTCGAGCTCCAGATATTTAAAATTTGTTTCCTGCAGTTTCGGCGGCTCTTTTGCCCTGAAAAATACAAGTTAGCCGCCAAAAGACCTGATTTTTGGCAGCTAACTGTGTGTTGTTATGCTGATTATGCCATCGAAAAGCCCGGGTTTGCCAAAAAGATAAACACTTCAAACATGAGTCTTCTCCTCGATTATTTGGATTGATCTTCTTGCAAATTTTCAGCAACCTCTGCTAGAACATGCAAATCTGGGTGTGTAGCTATTTTAGCCTTCAACAATTTGACTTTTGTCTTCAAATGCCCAACTATTCTCCATAGCTTGTTATTGTCCTTTATGATATTCTTCTTATTATTATTTTCCCTTACACTTTTAAGTGCCAATGTTTCAAAGGTTGCATTGGTTTCTGCAAAATTCTTTGATAAAGTCTCATATCTGGACTTTATCACCCTCTCTAGCACTTCTTGATGTGCTATTTTCTCCTTCAGTTTCTTAATATTCTGTGATTTACTAGATTTTTTCTTGCTTGATGTTTCACCTTCCTCATAACCTGCGAACATCTCAGTCTCTGGTGCTTGCTCCATAGAAAATTCTATGATCTGATCAGCAGGGACTGATGGCGCGACGCTCCTACATACCCCTCAGGGTCTTTGTGCCTGACCTCCCGATCTTTAAGGATAGTTCAAAATTCACTCTTTGAGCCGGAGCGGATCCTTGGATTCCTCCATGGAATCTCTCTTCAAAAACCTAATCCACAGGTCCTTTAATTCCCTTCATGGCCTTCTGCACTTTACCGTGACTTTTCCCTGACTCAATATCGAGGTTTGGGGTTTCGAGCTTCCCACTGTCGAGAGTCACTGTCCTCTCGATTCCCCAATCACCAATGAGCTCCTTTTCACTGATGCACGCCTCTTCTACCTTGGATTTTGGTCCATGTGACCTACCCGTATATGACCGCAGTCATACTCTATGTCGGGGTTTCAGGGTTTTCAATGCCAAATTGTGAACGTCCCCAAGACTCGTTATTCTCCGATTCCCGACGTGCCCTTTTAATGCTAGCTCTCCTGGCTATAGGTGTTGGCCCATATGATCGTTAACCCATGACCACGGTCTTATCCCCGTCGGGGCTATGGGATTTCAAATGCTACAAAGCACTTACCCGTGGGTTTCCCGATTCCTTGAATCCTGACTCTTCGGTCCACTGACAGCTGGCCCTTCACGATGGCACTGTCTTCCTCCTCTGCTATGATGACAGCTAGCTCCTACTACGGTTCTTTCCTCCTTTCTGATGTGCTGACAGCTGGCCTCCACTATGGTTCTTTCCTCAGCCCTGATGTGCTGACAGCTGGCCCCCACTGATCGGGGTTTCGCGTTTCGTGATTTCAAAGTGTACAAACAACTTGTCACCGAGATCTCCGATATCCCGATGAACCAAACATCGATGGACACTTCCCTGCCGGGACTTTCCCGATGACTCCGACCTCCCCACGCGTCCCTTCCAGATGGACGGTATCGATTCCTCTGGGGTTTTGGGACTTGTGATGTCTCACTTTTCTTGCCCTTAGAAACTCCGATACGCCGATTCCCGACTCTCCCCAGATCCCCTGACACGTGTCCTAAAAAATGAACGGTTCTGATCTCCTCCGGGATTTCGAGACTTTTGATGCCCCAACTCCTTCGACCTCAGTAAATCCGATTTCCCAATGGCCAATATCCCAACTCTCGCTCGATCTCTGCCACGTGTCTCCGCTAACAGACGACTCTAATCTCGTCGAGATTTCAAGACTTGGAATGTCTTAATTCTCTTGCCCTCGAGAATCCTTATTTTCCGATGACTGATATCCCGATGGCTAAACCTTGTGCAACCCCCTTCCAATCCGACGGCTGACGGGATTCCTGCTCCAGATCTAACGGCTCAGATCACTCCTCCTCGACGCTGACTTCAGAGACTAAACTCTGAGTACCTTCTCCCGATCCAACGACTAACAGGATTTCTATGTGAGATCCGACAACTGTCGGTCTCCTCCTTCTGTAGTCTCCTCTTGAGATCCTCCTGGATGTAACCTCCTCAACGATCCAGATCTCTTCCTTCTCCAGCCGATCTAACGACTGTCATTGCTCCTCCTGAGATTCTGCACTTCCTTCCCAACCTTGGGAGAAATTCACATTCTCAAAGGCCTTGACCTTTGCTTCGTCTCCGCGAACTCCACAACTGTGAGTCCTGCTGTGTGTATGAGAACGTTGCCCTTCCTGAGCTTCTGTCTTTGAATCCTCAAAGGATTCTCCCAACTCCTGCACTCCTTCAGAATATTCTCGTGCGCACGCTGGTGCTATCTCTCCTGAGCTTCTGAAATCGCTCAGACCCCTAAGGGATTTGATCTTTCTTCTCCCACAGATGGAGAATATGGACGCCCTCCTGGCTATCCTTCTGCCTCAAGCAACTTCTTGCTGAGTCCTTCCGGATGTTCAGCAACCTAGTGAAGATCCTTCAGTGCACTCTTCCTTCACACTACATAACTCAAAGAGTTCTCTTTTCTTTTGTTTGTGCCTGTCTGCACACTTACTCAATGCCCACCTAGCAGAGTTTCCCTTTCATAGAACGTTCAACAGTTCTGTCTTCTTCTCCTGTGCACCTATGCACTCGCTCGATTCCCTCTTGGTAGAGCTCTCACAGAATCAGAGTGATTCTGACTTCTCCGAACTCACAACAGAGTCCTTCCTCAAATGCACCGCAGCGCATATGCTCAATGCCCACTTGGCAGAGCCTTTATAGAACTCCTAAGAGATTCTGTCTGCAACTGTGTCTTCTCCCACATAGCCTTGCCTCCTGAGGTGTTCAGCAACCTCAAAGGTCTTCCTCCTGAGTTGTTGATTCTAGTTCATGTACCGCAGCACGTCTTTGTCTGAACCCGCAGTATTCAGAAGTGCATCCTCAGTGCACCAGTATTCAGAGTCTGCAATACTCTGTCACGCCCTCTTGGCATGAAACCTCAAAGACCTTCACCTAAAATCACACAAACTCCCTGCAAATGCACGAACACACACATTCACAACATATGAAAGAACACACACACAGACATCCATATAATGTAGAATATCATGTAGGAAAAACTGCTTCTGTTTATATTAACAATGGCAAATTCCTGTAATTACAATGGTGTTCCTAAGCTCCCTCTGGATCTTCTCCTACAACCATTACAACTTTTATCTCACTTCCAAAATGAGATCTAAAAATCTCTTTTTACCTGAGGGGGCTCTTAGAGCGCTTCCCTCCAGATCTACCTACCCTATTCAATTACAATAAATGGTTGTCTAGTCTAGCATCTAGATCTAGATCTCAGCTGATCTAGCATTAAATCCGACCTACCTAACGCCTTCATAAAAGCATGGCTTCTATGGCTCACCAGCCTAGACATTTAATTACATTCAATTTCAAATTTGAATGAGGATTGCGACTCTCTTTTAGCGTGCGATTTGAATTTGTTGGCGTGGCTGGCTGGCTGGCTGATGTGGAGAGATGCTCCTGCATCAGGGACTTCTTCTTTGTTTGACTCAGAATCAGAGTCTGAGTAGGGTAGGTTTAGCACATTTGTTTGCTTGGTCTGTTGAGTTGAAGCTTTCTCTGTAGCTTCCTTGAAGACCAATTTCTTCTTTGTCTTATTGACTCTTGAGCTGGATGCTGGTTCTTTTGAGAGGTCAGGGGTGATGGCTCTCCTCTTTAGACTGCTCTGAGGAGTTGGTGAATTTTTGCTTGATTTCCTTTTTCCTTTATCTAGTTGAGTCTCTAACTCAAAACCTCCCCAAAACAGAAAGTGTTCCCATGTTCTTTCCCTCTTCCTCAATTCTTCTACAACAGTCATTTTGATCAAGACAAAATGAAACAAGGCATTCTGGATATGGTCAGGTTTAGTTTGAACCTTGCATGACATCTTTGTCAAGCTCCTATGAAGATAGTATGGTAGATTGAGAGGAACCTTTCCTGTAAAGTGATCCATAAAGATGAAGAGATATAACATGACCCTATCATATCTTCCCTTTGTAGTTATATATAATTGTATGGATTTGAGAAGATCCTGCCACTTCTCCTCCAGATGAGAAGTGGGGATATCCCTATTCCAAATTATGTCTTGGAATTCAGACTTTTAATAAGGTCTGAAATCCAGATTCTTAGTGAATGTGGTCTTGAACCATTTTTTCCCTGTTCTTGGCATGCCTGTAGCAGAGGTTATGGCTGCTTCACCGACTTGTATCTCCAAAGGGCCAACTATGGATTTGTTTCCATCATATGATTTTGCAAAGGCTTATGTGATACCCTGGTGGTATCCCTCTTGTAGCTTTTCCACATAAGTGAGACAAACTGGATCTGAGAAACACTGATGAATCTCTAGATGAGATTGTAGATATTGTATATTGTCTAACTCCTTCCATAGAAGTGGACCACCTCATTTCTTACCCATCTGTAAAACACAAGTTAATCTATAGAAACCTGAAACAAAGAGATTACCAATGGAAAGAACCTACTGGCAATGAAGAATGAACTCTGTATGATCAAATGGTGGGAAGAAACGTTGTTTATAGGCATTCAAAACTCATGGGATTTGGATTCGAATGATGGCCATAATGTTTATATAGACAAGGATCCAACAACGAGCAAGTGAAATGTAATGATGGTTGAATAACCTTCAGATCTGATAAGACGTCACACCTTCACGCAGGCTACATAACCGAATTTGGAATGTTTATTCCATAACCAGTGATAAGGTTGTGTAAACGTGTCAATATTTCATAAAAACGATGATCATTCCTTTATGACGTGTGTACTTCTTTTCCCTTTCAGACTCCTAAAGAGGCGATGCCTAAAACCGCTTCTGCACTTTCGGGGGCTCCTTCGTGTTTCCAACTGTTACTTTTTCCGCCAAAAGCTTGAATTTTCGGTGGCTCATCTTCAACTTTAAAACAATGGTTAGCCGCCAAAAAGGATTTTCTTTGATTTTTGAAAGTAATAAACAACAAATAGATTTATTTTGGAATTTATCACTGATTCCGTTTACTTGGAAACTATAGACCACAAAAATTTAAATATGACATTTATTCATGACTATGCTATTACCTAAAAATTTAATAAACTGACTGGTTTATTTTAGGAGATAACACTATCGACCTCCATTACTAGTATCATTGAGCTCCTCTCCTTTAACTAATTTGAAATTTCAACAAGAAACCGAAGTAATAAACTTGGCCCATTTGGGATTACTAGTTTCCCATGTATTCATAGCCAAGCATCATAAATGCCTTTGAAATCACAAGCATGCACTTTATCCATTTTGTCTCTCCAGCGCCCTTTGAGCCTATTCATGTTGCTTGTATGTTTTTTTTATCCTAAGTAAGTGTTTCTTCATAAATTATGAACTCCATTTATGGAAGTATGCAACAATAAGAATTTTGAATGTGTGCATTGGCCATTACCATTGGTTCTAATGTGTGGTTGAGGAAGCGAACAAATGCATAAGACAAAGGTGTTTTAATGGATGACTTCTCTTGTAAATTTGTGGTACAATGTCAGGAGAGGCATTGATTTACTCTGTGATCTTTTATTTCACCCAGGCTAGAGATAGTTCCTGATTTGTGGGATAGTAAGTTGCATTTTTATTTGGTGAAGAATCATTATCTTCGACCCACCATACCTTCACTGACTGATCAATAATCTCGTTGTACACAAGAAAGCCACTGGAAATGGAAACGTCAATGATTTACATGATGGAGTTTACGATTCCACTCTGGCCCTACAACATGTCCAACCATGAATGGGAACCATTGATATCACCTCGTCTCCATATATGTATCATCTTATCTGCCAACCCGCCGAAAATGATATTCTTAACAGTGGCCAGGCATAGCACTGCAATGGCCTCTTAGAAAGCTATCCAGTTGTAGCATTGAATTCATGTAGATGGGATTTTCTCATTCCCAAACATTAACATTCCCTTTGGTTGATCCCGAGTAGAGAATCCCTTTGTCCATGCTAAGGGAAAGTGTGTTCACAACACTAGATTGTTAGACGGCCAGGGTTTGTGTGAGGACATGATTTTCTCCACGACACATATTTCAAGTACTTCATCAAAATTTCAATTTATTGGCTTCTTATACATAAAACTGTGGCCTTCACCAGGTAGATCAAAAATCAAATCTGGGTTCCTCCGCAGTTGTGCCACCCTTGACACTTCCACTATTTTTCAACGGACTATATTTCAGTCAGCCATCCATGCTTCATGAAGAGAATGATGGAAAATTCCTATCGTGGTCAAAAACTCAACTCTTCACACACATACGGCCTATATTCTCTTATCAATCTTCACACAAAATGCAAAAAACTATCTCATTTTCCTGGGCCCTCCCATGAGGGAGTCAAGCCCAGTCCTGCTCTGATACCATGTTGTTTTTCTTCATATAAGATATGATTGATGTATTATTACAATAACGAGTGTTCCATATATAGGGAACATATGGTGACCATCCATGAAAGGATGTGTCCCTTGAATAATCGATAACTCTTTATTACTATTATTATTTACTTATTATATATGATATTTAATAATCAATAATTATATTATTAATTATTATTCTAAGAGAATGGCTTCCCGATGTTGTCCAAACATCAACAAGTACAATCCAGTGAATGTGAATAAGTGATATGAGTTCGAACATTCGTGGAATCATGCAATCAGAGGTTAATGATGTAAGCCCATTGTTGGAAGTGAGGATGCCTGCCATCGAGGCATGCAAGTCCCAAGGTACTAATATAATTCCCAGATGATGTGTTGAAGTCGACAGGAAAAGACTCGTCGAAGGAGGTCCTTGATGTATCCTCCATAATTGACACAAAACTGATATAGGAAAGTGATGCGATATAGCGAATGAATCATAGACTAACACGGGTATGGAAACTAGTAATTTTGCAGATGGTTGACTCTCGAGGTGGATACTTCACTTGAACATTGAGGCACAACATGATACTTGGCAACATAAACGCATAGTGGACTGAAACATAATGCAGTGGGTGTTGTGACATTCTTTCGATGACTCAAAGGACTAAAAAGACTCATAGGATTGGTTCAGTGCAGAGGTTTATTAGATTATCCAAGTGTTCAGGGCGAAGGTTAGAAACAAGTGTCATGTTCAAGGAAGATTGCAAGAGTTGTTTAAAAAAGTTCTCAAGAAACTTGACCCACTTCCTTCAATTCCCCCCCTTCCAGATAGATGAGTACCTCTTTTTAATTTAACAATCTAGAGGAGGATAACACATGCTCGATATAACTCACCTTCGGTAAGCTCCTCTTCCTTTGTTTAACGAACTGGAAGAAGTAAGGGTTCGTTCCCATATGGTCCCTTCAATGTGTAGTTTAGCGAGTTTAGAGAAGGAAAACTCGATGGTTTTTCATGTTTAGAGAGTCTGAAAAAATTAAAGACGACTCCAGGGTTTCCTTTTTTGTAATTTTAGTCCCCGAGGTCCGAAAAAGAGATAAACTATTACTTGGAAGATGCCCTTTCGAACCTTTTAATGAGTGTGAAAGGAAGCAAGATCACACATAAATATTTTCATGTTTAGAGAGTCCGAAAATAGATTTAAGATGAATCTAGGGGTTTCCTTTTTTGTATAACCTTTACAAGTCCGAAAAAGTGATAAAAGTATACTCGGTTACATTCTCATGTATTTGTGAGCGCGAGAAAGAACAAATATTATGCTCATTAGTGTTACAAGGTTACAAAAAAGTCGCTCCTTTAAATCATGTAAAAACAAATTGTTATGGACATAAGACATTAGTAATTTCTCGAAACAAAATGATTAAAAACCCAAAAAATGACTTTATAATAAGGAGAAAATATCAAAATGAACTTATCAAATATCAAAATAGGTCAAAATTTCATTTTACCATTCTCCTCTAGATTTTGGATTTTTCACCTCTTTGGAGCGTTTTTTGAGCAACGATTGTAGGAGATGTGAGTGATCATTTTCATATTCGTCTAGACTAGGTTAGTTGTCTCTTCCTCCTCATCCTTTTTCATGGTATTTTACTGCATTTTAACCTTTGTTTTGATTGTTATAGGCTCCTTTGTAAGCCCTAGAGCGCCAAACCAGATCAATACTCCCTCAAGGCACTGATGGGATCGTCAATCGAGATTTCAGCGTGCTGGTGCATATGTTTGGGGCATGCTAGTTCTTTGTAGGATGATTTGAGGGAGATCTAAGCGTAGAACTCAATTTATTTTTTAATTTTTGGCTAAATAGATGCATTTTTTCTCCATAAGAGTTTGACTACTGATGATTAAATGTTGTATTTGCAGATTTCATCTATAGCTATCTGTGACAGAGTGGAAAGAGCGTGAGCATGATTTCGATGATATTTTCTCTCTCCAAGACCCTCAAGAAAGGGAGGCCTTGTGAAACTATGGTATGCTCAAATACTTCAATCTTCAAAACATGAGAAAAGAAGTACTATTGCTTGAGTATTTTATTGGTCTATGGGATGACATTGAGAAAGCATTCCGAATCAGACTACACATGCTTTAAATTGAACTATATGATGCATATTTTCTAATGGGGATCTCGAGGAGAGAGGCACCCATTATCTTTTCTAGACACCAGGCAAATCCACAACCAACCGAGGCATATGTTGTCGAGCATTACATACCATGGTTGCGGTTGGTGGGTGGATAGATTGTGATAAAGGATGTGAGAGATTTATCACTTCAATCCAGTCTATTTTCCATCACCAAGTTGGTGGGGAGCACCATTTCTCACTTGGCTTCTAAATCAAAAATATCTTATTACTTAAGTATTTAGAACCCATATTGTTTAATTGGAGTGCTGGGTTCCTCTAGAATGTCAAAGAAAAAATATCCAAATGCAGAACCGACAGACAGAAATAGTTTGGATATAGTTCCTTTTTGGTTTCATTTTTCTTAGAGAAGGTCCCCTAGATGCAGCCATAGGTTTCCTTGATGGAACATCCTGTGACTGAGACTCGTATGGAGAGGTGGACCAGCCTTTCCCCTAGGTTGGGGAATGAGTCCTCAACTTTCATATTCACTGTTGACTTCTTTGCATGGTGGAGAAGGTAGTTAGTGGTTATTGAGAACTTCCCCTATGTTGGGGTCAATTGTAGAGGTAGCACAGACTTGGTACTTCCCAAGGGAGTCCAATGGGATGCATCAGGTATGAAACATAACCTTGCAACATAGATTTTGTTTATTTTTTATTTTATATGTTTTTGGTTGTACAATGAGGAATCTAAAATATTTTATTTTCATCATGCAGATAGAGGTGCATCACGTCTGGTGGAGATGTCGACATTGGGACGTCGTGGAGATGCACAGGCAACATCTGAGCATGATGTCGCAGCGGGAGGGCTTCGAGAGGTAGAGAGGAAACTTCGGGGTTTTACAATGGGTGTCCCACCCCTCAGGAGGCGAGATGTGCCTCTACACTTGTAGCGACATACAGTTGGGGTTTTTGAAAGCATCAACCATTTTCTTCATTGGATGACACGAGGAGTAGTGTGCTATGTAGAGAACAACGTGATACAAGAGGATGAATAGGGTCCTCAGTTGATATTTTGTAGTCCTTATGACAATATTATGGGCATGAAGGCCTGAGTTTTTTCCCCCGCTATGTACATTTTGATAATGTGATTTCAAAACACTTTTTCTATCACGCATATATATATATATATATATATATATATATGAGTTTCGCAGTGCCTATCTGTGTTGCATTTTTTATCTTATGTGATGTTTTTGTGTACATATGATTTATGTTTCAAAATGTTTTCTTTATGCGCAAGATACCATTCCAACATGTAATTAGATAATGAATCTGAAGTTGTATTGAGTTCTCTTGGTATGTGTCTGTATTGGATAAATTCAAACGATCTTTCGAGAAGAAGAACCCTTAGGTGGAGACGTAGTAAAACTGAGTTGTGAATGGCATACTCACAATTAAGTTGATAGACCATGAGTTGAGAGTCTAGGTTGATAATCAATTTAGTTATACCTAGAGAGAAGGCTTCAATTAAAAGTATGATGATAGAATGATATTCTACCACGCTATTGGTCGTAGATATGAGGAAAATTCCTCCTTAACTCACCAACTTGCCAGAGTGGTAGACAACCCAAGCTGCATAAGCGATGTTTTGGGTGTGTCGACTAGCACCATCCACAAACCCAAAATAGATGGGAAAGGGTGATGTCATCTGTGCATTCAATCACAAAGAAAAGCATAAGTAGCTGACATAAAACTCGTGGATGAAAAAGAAAAGACACACCAAGTCAAGAGTATATAGTACAATAATGTACAAATCATACATGAGAGATATTCTATGCATAGTACTTATTAAGGTAAATCCCATTTCAGGGCTCACCAAGAGATATTCCATCGTAGTCAACTAAATCATAGGCACCTCTGTGTAGCACACATTTTATGATATAAAGCCCGTGCCATATGGGTTTTAGATTTTCTGCCTGCATCTTGTCATGATATTGATAATAGACTAGGACCAATTCTCCTTTTGAAAAAGAACGAGGTCAAACAGATTTGTCATATTGATGTTTCATTCATTTTTGATACGTCTCATTGATGAGAGCAACATCACAACGGGTTTTGTCCAACTTGGTTAAATATATGAATCGTTCTTCTTCAGCAGAAGTGTGAGGTAGGATTTCTGCAGTAAGTTTCAACGAAGGGACTCACATTCGATTGGTAACACCGCTTCTATGTTGTATACCAACTGGAAGGGCGTGAATCCAGTTGTAGTTTTCACTTAAGTTCGATAGGCCTATATTGCGGAGAAGTGTTGCAAGTGCCAAGAGGTCTTGTTTGTTCCCACCATGCATTGGAGCATGGTCTTCAGGACTTTGTTGATGGCCTCAACTTGTCCATTCCTCTGAGGATAGTAGGGGGATGATTTTTCATGGTGAAAACCTATCTTGGTGCGTAATTCACTCATCATATGGTTCTGTAAATGTGAGCCATGATCAGTTACAATAGCTTGTGGGACACCGAATTGAGTTATGATGTGGTTAAACATGAAGAGTGTTTCATTGTGGCCATCATTAAGGAATGTAGGAATAGCCTCAACCCATTTAGTGTAGTAATCAATGACAATGATGATATCACCATGCCCCCCAGCTGAGGTAGGTTTACATTGCATAAAATAGATTCCCCATTTTGCAAAGGGGCCAATGACGACAATGGGATGCAACGGAGAGGGGTGGGTATGTGTTTTCTTCTGAAATATTTAACAGGGTGGGCATTGTTTAACGACCTCGATGCAATCTTTGAATATACAAGGAAAAAAATAACTAACACGTAATATTTTTTGGGCTGTAGCCATTCCAAAAATATGACCGTCGCAAGATCCAAGGTGACAGTAATTTAACACTCATTCAACCTTGTCATGGGTTAAACAATGTCGAAGGACACTATCAATGCCATGGTGGTACAATGTGTCTCCAATGATGAGGTAGTGTTTGGAGTGGTGTTGAATGCGACGTCATTCGTCATGTGAGATGTTCGGTTGAAAACGTTGGGTTTGGAGATAGAGAAGAATATCTTCGTTCCAAGGATTGGACGTACTAATTAGGAACATGGATTCATCAGGAAGAGACTCACAAGGCTTAGTATCTTCATTAGTATAGGGAAGATTGCAAATCAATTCAGCAAAAACCAACGATTTCTTAGCTTTTGATTTGGAAAATTCGAGATCGAATTCCTGGGGAATAACGATCCATTTGGAATATTTTTCCCCAAGTACTTGGCGATTCAATATGTGGTACATGGGGTTCGATTATGCAATGATCGTGGTAGTGTGTAACAAAATGTAATGGAAAAATATATGGATGACAATAAATACTGTCAGAGCCAACTTTTCGACATGCAAATATCGGAGCTCGAGACCGTATAGACTCTTACTCAGATAGTAGATCACATGTTATTTGTTGTCATTATCCTCTTGTACTAAAACCATATAAATAGTGGAAGTAGATGCAACCAAATAAAGGAGACAGTCTTTCTCATAATACGGGGGGTGCAAAAGAGGTGTGTTCGTTAAGGCATGTTTAAGGGCATAGAGTGAGAGTTGAGAGGTTTCATCCAAGATGAATGGGGTATATTTCCACAACAATCACATAAATCCTTTATTTATTTTTATGTATGATCCATATGTATGTCGATGGCCTCCCACCTATTCCAACTAGTTCATTTTGGTAGTTTTCCTGTTTGGCAGTTTTTTCCTAGTTTTCAGGTCCCTGACTTGCAAGACCATTTTGAGGCCCTAAACAATGCTTTTAGGGCTCGCCACAGTAAGAAATGAGATTGTATGCTATCGTGCGTGTAAAAAAGAGACCGTATGCAAAAGTTACGACGCCGAGAAGTTGATGTACGAACTTACCCAAACGGGGCCCACATGACTTTTGGCACTTCATCTCCTAGGGTTAGGTTTTTGGATGTCTAGGGTTTTTGACATTCCTATTTATTGTAAAAGGCCTTCAGAGCCTCAATTTAATAATATTCTTTCAAATGAGCATATTCTTCACATCTCTTATCAGAGATAAGCTGCCACCATTCCAACAATCTTGTTTTCCACTGCATTTTATAGTTTCAACTTATTTCCTTATTGAATAGAAAACTGGTTTCACTGTATCTCTGTTATTTTGTGTTAAGCATATTTTAATAATATGTATTCATCTCTTTATGATCATAAAATACAGATCAATGGAATCATAGCGGTATTCTCCTTTTTCATCTTAATGCATGTCCCCAATGAGGTCAGGGTAAAAAGAATTGGGTCTCAAGCTTGTTTCTCTTGAGGACAGAAGCTCTCACACGCCCAAACAAACTCTCATGGCAGGAGAAAAGAAATATGTCGGGACATGATATCCTTTCAAAATGTTTCTTGAGGAATCCCTCATTCAATAGAGGAATGTGATGATGGATAGTTTCACGCAAATCCTTTGGCGGCTACCAACAATCAATGCATCTTCCTCGAGCAGAGGCGCCACCCCCTTCAAGGTACAAATCAACTTCAATATTCCTATATTTGAAGGTTAGATAGACACAGATGGTGTATAAAAGTGGTTGAATCTGCTAGAAGGGTATTTTTCTGTCCATAAAGTTTCAAATAGAGAAAAAATTACTTTTGTGCTCCTCAAAGCTGTTCCCCATGTCAAAGATTGGTGGGAAAATTTCTGTGAGAAAAAGGAAACAGAGGAACCCTCATTATTTATAGTCGTGGCCACCTGGGAATCCTTCCTGGGAATCCTTCAGGGATTCTATCAAGGAACAATACTAGCATGTTAGAAGTTATGATGACTTCTATACCAAATGGACCACACTGCGGCAAGAAAGAGACCAAGCAATGGCAGATTTCACAAATATCTCCCATACCCTGCGCAGCAAGATGGGTATCAAAGATTCAGAGCGACATCTAGTGCTGAAGTATCTCAGTGCTCTACATAGATACATCCAAACTGAAATGGAATTTTTGGACATCTCATCCTTCGGCATGGCCTATCGATATGTCATCAAAATCAAGTAGAAGATCAAACAAAATACGTGACATTTTGGGCCTGGGAACCCCTCGCAGCAAAAATCAGGAAGGGGCAGCCCCAACCTACAGAACAAAGGACAGAGAAAATATTGATAGTATTAGGACAACTAGTCCAAGCCGCATGCAAATAAGTACACCAGAAAGACAAAGAAGGATACTAGGAAGTGGTGCGACTTCCATAAGAGCCCTTGGCATAACACTATTGATTGTTGCTCAAATAAGTCACTGGTAGCTGAAGTGAAAGCCTCTGAATCAGATGCAGGTTCTGACTCTGAGTCAGATCAGAAAGGGGAAGATGGATCATTGACGTAAAAACTAGTGCCACCATTGCTACCACCAAGCTCCATCCTGGTGAACTAGATGAGCCATAAGAAGTCGAGTGCCTTTTTCATTCACATATGTGGGTAAAAGGCACCCCGCTAAACTTCCTCGCTGATAGCGGTATCCAGAAGAACCTCATATTGATAGAGGTCGTCAAGCGGCTAGGCCTGCTGACATCATTGCATCCACATCCCTAGACCATTGGATGGCTTCACCAAGGAAGCGATCTCCATGTCAGCCAACAATGGCAAATGTCGTATGACATCAAGCCCTTCAAAGATGAGGTATTGTGTGATTTTTCTCCTCTTGAAGTTTGTAATGTTCTTTTGGGACTGTTACACAATATTTTTGTCATCCCTATGACCGTTAATGATGTAAACCTATCTGTTGCCTTCAGAGGGGTCAGTGGCCTGAGTTCCTGAAGAGAGAAGGGAGAAGAACTTTTCCTGAGAAAAGAAGTTGCATTTTCCTGTGTAAAAACCTTATAAAAAAAGGAAGATCGCAGGCTGCCTATGTATTAGGGTGTGAGAATGCCTAATTCTCGTAGGCTGCATCATAGCTAGGGTGATAACAGTTCGCAGGTTTCACTATAAGTAGGGTGCGAGAATTCTTACACGTGGGAAAAACGAGCGTTTTCTTGAATTTTCTAGAAGGAGAAACTTCTATGGTGAGGTGGCATATGAATGGTTTGGATCTTACTCTCTTTCATGATTTAGTGGGATCATCCTAACCTCCTCACCTTATCCTCTTCAACTTATAAAAGGAGAGGAGCTCTCATGGAGAGGGGGTTCTTGAGCTTGAGCTTGGAGCTTTTGTTGGCTTGGAATTATTAGCTTGGATGGAGTGGCTTTGAGATTTTCTATGTCAAGATAGATTGTGAGTAGATATCAGATCCATGGTCTCAGAATCCTTGGAGCAAGAAGTGTGTGGGGAATGAAGGACAGTTGGAAGGGACCTTACGAAATCAAGGCAACGGTTGTAATCTCTCTTTCACATTTAATATGATACAGTAATATGATTCTTTCCTATAAATCTTGTTGTGTTTTATTGTATGATTCCTTGATCACATACATAGGTTTATATTGAGTTTATTCTATTAATATCACCTTGGTTGGTTGTGTTCTTTTATAGGTTCATCATTGTATGAGCGTTGGAATGGAGCTAGGATGGGGATGGCGAGAGGAAGCAACATTTAAATGGTATGTCACCCATCCCTCTTTAGTTAGTAAATTCAATATTTAAAACTTAAGGAAAGCGTCATGTTCTGGTGTGTTTTGTTCTAGATCTAAGTGGATCTAGGGAGATCCGTTAGTGTCCGCACCTACCAATTAGTCCGATAACAAAATTGGCGACTCCACTGGGGATTGGATTGTTTCCTAGTTAGTCTAGTTTCCCTTGCTTTGATTGCTTGTTTTCTGGTCTCTGAGTTTTTGGGAGATCCATCCAGATTCTTTGGATCTGAAAGTTCACTCAAATTTATCCCTTTTTCAAATTTTTGCTTGTTTACAGGCATTCTCGCATTGTACCCTTTAGTGGTCTGTGAGAATCATTGATGTTTGCACCCTACTGTTTAGTTAGGTGCAAACTTCTCGCACCCTACCAATGTCTAGCCTGCGAGAATACCTAATTCTCACACTGCTCTCTATTGCTAGGCTGCGAACTTGTTTGTGAAATTTTTTGGATTGGGTCTTGTCATCTTTTGATGACCCAGTTTTTCTTTGATCAACTAGATTGAGCTTTTAGAGCCTATATTGATCTTCTTACAGTTTGCTTGACATCCTTTGAGTTTCTTTTAGCCACTTTTTCTTTGTTTGGTTTTGAAGTATTAGTCTCTTGCTTTGACTGTCTTTTAATTACAAAGCATGTGTTTTCTTTAGAATTGTTTAGGGAAAGATCAGATTTCTTCTGAATAGTTCGCTTTAAAAGAGAACTTTTAGTTTGGGTTTCTTTGTTTTAAGAAAGTTCATTTTTGCTTTCAGTGAAATTTTTGAAACAAAAAGATTTAATTTCTTTCTTTATATTAGATTGGGGGCATCCTTGCATTTCAAGTAGCAAAATTGCATGATTCTTGGCGTTTTTTTTTATCTTAAATTATGAAAAAATTTCCCCCTCATGGCCGGGGGGGGGCATGAATTGTGCATTAGTGTTCAGTACCTTTTTCTCATTTCTTGAGAATATTGATATTGATGAGTTTAATATATTTTGGGACATCATGCATATGGGAATGATAAATGTTTTCTCCTTCTCGTAGCATAGCTTTCATCGAAATGA